>CAUYPK010002688.1:0-32339 GCA_963574355.1 Loris lydekkerianus
CCCTTGCTGGCTCCCTGTATCCTCAAAGGGATGATCATAGGCAGATCCCACCGGCCAGAGATGTCTGGAGTCTTGTCTCCCCAGACTCGCCATGCCCAGTTGCAGGGAAGCTGTTACTCAGCCGCCATCTTTAATCCAATCGAAATAATTTCTATACTTTTAAATTTGCTGAGGTTAGACTTGCGAACTAAGATGTGATCAATTTTGGAGGATGTCCCATGGGCTGATGAGAAGAATGTGTATTCAGTTTCTTTAGGATGAAATGTTCTGTAGATGTCTGTTAAATTCAATTGTTGTATGGTAAAGTTTAAGACCAAAATTCCTTTGCTTAGTTTTTTATCAGAGGATCTATCCAATACTGCCAAAGGGGTGTTAAAATCTCCAACTATTGTGGTGTTGGAAGATGTTAAATTGCTTACGTCTGTTAGGGTCTCCCTTATAAATTGAGGAGCATTCTGGTTGGATGCATAAATGTTAATAATTGATATCTCATCATATTGAGCATTTTCCTTAACAAATACGAAGTGACCATCCTTATCTTCCTTTACTTTTGTTGGTTAAAGCCTAGGGTATCTGCAAATAAAATTGCCACCCCTGCTTTTTTCTGATTTCTGTTGGCCTGGATTACAGATACCCATCCCTTCACCTCTGAGTCTTTATTTATACTTTAAGGTAAGATGTGATTCGTGTATGCAGCAGATATCTGGCCTGAGGTTTTTTTTTTTCCAGTCAGCCAACCTTTGCCTCTTAAGAGGACAGTTTAAGCTGTTCATATTAATTGAGAGTATTGATAAGCATGGTAGTATTTTGGGTGTCAAGTTTTTTGAAAGTCCAGTGGAAATTTTGAATCTTTTCACCGTTGTGCAAATTGTGTTTTGGTCAAGATTTTCAGAGTGAGTTTACTTTGGTGGTAGAGCATTGTTCTGGTCATTATGGAGGATAAGTCTGAGGATATCCTGAAAAGCTGGACTGTTTATGGCAAATTTCTTCAACGTGTGCATGTAATTAAACTATTTAACTTCTCTGCCATCAATGAAGCTCAATTTAGCTGGATACAGGACCTGGGCTGAAAGGTGTTTTATTTTAGGAGATTGAAGGTCAATAACCATCCTCTTCTGGCTTGAAAAGTTTCAGCAGAGAGATCTGCAGTCCTTCTAATATTCTTCCCCTTGTAGATTATGATTTTATTACATCTGGCTGCTTATAGGATTTTCTCCTTCATATTAACTTTGGTGAAGTGAATTACAATGTGTCTAGAAGATGCTTCATCTGAGTTGAGTCGTGCTGAATTTCAGTATCTCTTGCCATGCTTGGGAAGTTCTCCTCAATTATCTCTTGGAGTAGAGTATCTGTGCCTTTTGGACCATCCTCTTCTCCTTCAGGGATTCCTATGCAGTGAATGTTTGCTCTTTTACAGTGGTCCCACATTTCTCTCAGAGAATAATCCATTTTTGCTCTCCATCTCTCTTCCTCTTTGAGCATTTGGGAGCATTCAAAAGCTTTGTCATCAATGTCAGAATTCCTTTCTTCTGCCTGTTCCAGTCTGCTACTGAGGGATTCTACTGTATTTCTCAGATCTTTGAGAGCTGCAAGTTCTTGCCTCAATGTGTCAAAAGCTTTGGTGATTTTGTCTTTGAATTTATTGAATTCTTTCTTTTTCCCTTTTTTTATTTATTAAATCATAGCTGTGTACATTAATGCAATTGGGGATACAATGTGCTGGTTTTATATACAATTTGAAATATTTTTATCAAACTGGTTAACACAGCCTTCACTGCATTTTCTTAGTTATTGTGTTAAGACATTTATATTCTACATTTAGTAAATTTCACATGTACCCTTTGAATTCATTGAATTCTTGAGACAACTTTTGAACTGCTCCTTGAATTCTAATTCCATCTTTACCTCCATTGTAGCAGCCCATATAGCCTATGGGTAGGAGGAGTGAGAGTTATAAGAAATAGCTGTATAGCTCAATTTTGGAACACTTTGGTGAAAAGGGCATGGAGAGGGATTTGGCTCTCCTAACAAGCATGAGAGAGCTCATGAGATGAGAGCATTGGTGAATTGGCAGTCTCTATGCCTGTGGTATTGAGAGGCACGAGATCAGTCTTATATTAGACTGGAGGAGAAGGCAGTCAAGAGTGTGTGCATTCTATCACAGACCCGCTCACTCTGACTCTGTCACTTCTCCTGCCTGCAGAATGCCAGCATGGTGTCTCTCTGCTGAAGATCACTAAGCTCTACTAAAGACTAAGATCTATCTTTCTAAGAAGACTGCTTTAGTCTCTCAAAGACTATCTGTGTGTGTGTGTGTGTGTGTGTGCGTGTGTGTGTGTGTGTCCCTTCTGCTAAGGTAAATAGCCCTCAGGCACCTAAGAGCAATTGTTCCTGAGCAAGATAATAGCATAGCATCTGTGTCCAGAACACAGCTAGATAGGCTGGGGCCAGAGACCAACCAGTCCGGGGCCCTGATAAGTGGCATTCATGAAGGGACCCCAACACTTCATTCTGTTAACCTTATTTGCTACTCAAATTCTGAATTCAATTTCTGACATCTCAGCCATTTGTTTATTAATGGAATCTTCTGTTGTGTCTCCTTTGTCATTCCTTGGGGGAGTTGATCTACTCTGATTATTCATGTCTTTCCACTGATTCTGCCCCATGATTATTTTTCACCATTTGGCTAGAGAACCTGGCAAGGTGAAATTGAATTGAGGGCTCTTGGAGTTGTAATTAACCAGCCCTTTACCAAAGAATTAGGACTGGTGATTGCAGTTTTTCCCTTAGAGCTTTACAAAGGTCCCATTCAGAAGTACAGCCTACAACTCTGGAGACCTCCTTGGGTGTGATGGGGCTAGATGGTGCTGACCTGTATTCAGCTAGTCTCTGTCCAATTCTAGTGAATCAGTGGCTTTGGGCTGAAATCTCAGCTGTGGAGATATATAAGCAACTAAGACACCCCACACACACACAGGCAACAACTGGAAGGGGAGAATCCCACACTCCCACAACACAACCAAGGTATAACCTTGTTGGGTCCTCAGGTGAACAGCCTGGGTCAAGAGTTCCAAACCAATTGTCCCGATCAACACAAACACCGATCAGTTTGGAGAGTTCAAAAAGTCTTCAGCATCTAGGCAGCAGGGATCCACTGGCAGCTTAATTTTACCCCAGTGGGAGGGACCATGGAGCTGCCACCACTATCAGGGGTGGCTACTGCCACTGTCAGGGGGTGGTGCCATCAGTCTGGAGCTGTGTGCAGGTTGCAGGAGCTAGGGAGCTGGAGGGCATTGCCACCAGCCACAAGGGTCTCAGGAGCCAGGCAGTGAACCAGAGGGCAGAGCCACTGACCCCTGGCCTTAGGCCACAGGAGCCAGGCAGGGAACTGAAGGGCAGAGTTGTCAGCAGTGGGTGGCATGGGTCACAGGAGCCAGGAAGGAGTCACTAGCTGGCAGGCCACGTGTTGTAGAAGTTGGACGGTAGTCACAACCATGGCCTCTGATCACAGGAGCCCAGAGGGGAGTCTTACCACCCACCACAGCTGCCCAGCAGGGGGGCCTATGGGCCAGGTCCCTGGTGGTTGGTAGCATGAGTCCCAAGCTATGCTTTTTCCAACATGGGCAACTCTCTCTCCCCTTGTGACTCCCTGCCTCTATTTAAGTTATAGTTTCAGTGCAATTGCCCCACAGCTCATGAGGTGCCCTGCCCTAGCAAAAATCTGCCAAATGCTCCAGATTTTGCAGGAGATAGTCTTCCAGACAGGGGTGTGGGTGAGGTGGATTGGGAGTTCAGGAAGGTAGGGAGAATATTAGATCCCTACCTACCAAGAGACTGACTGGGCTTGCAGCGGTATCTCTCCATGGAGGGAGTCCTGACCCTCAGTCGTTCTCTCCCCTTTGGTGAAGCAAAAGGTCCTCTGTTCTCTACTCACTTCAAGCCACTCTCCTGAGGCAGGGAGTGGAAGGATTCCCCTCCTCTTTGGGATGGGTTTTGTAGGTGGAAATTTGTTTCCTTAGAGTCCCAGCTTGTTGCAGCAGGGGTGATGGGAAACTATCAATCCTCTCTCTCAGCTCAGCTCCCGGTCTTCTGCTTTTTTTGGTTATTTATGGCCATTAGTTTTCCCTCTGGATGGGAGCCTCTGCCAAAAGCTGGCTTCAGTCAGCCATCTTGCCTCCTCCCCATAGAATGATTTTCATAATGTCATTCTAAGATTTTCATTGTGAGAAAACATAAATGCAATTTATTTTGTATATTGACCTTGCGTCCTAAAACCTCTTTCAACTCATTTATTAACTCTATTAAGTTTACAGTTGATTCCTTAGATTTTTATTATATAAGGATATAAGAATAAAGATCTTATTATAAGATTATTTTATCTGCAAATACAGATAATTTTTATTCTTTCTTTACAATCTGAATGTCTTTTATTTTCTTGCCTAATTGGCAAGAAACGTCGAGCAGACATTCCTGTCTTATTCCTAGTCATAGGGGAAAAACATTCAGTCTTTTACCATCAGGTATGATTTAGTTGTGGGATTTTCACAGATGCCTTTTATAAGACTAAGGAAGTTTGCAGTCATTTTTTCTGTCTAAAATATTCCTTTAAAATTTGTTACAGATTTTCTATTGGAGAACTCACTCAGTTTTTGTTCAAAAAAAAAATTTCCTTTCTATTCTTGAAAGATATGTTTGCCAAATATAAAATTCTAGGTTGACAGCTATCTTCTTACAGCACCTTAAAAATAATCATTTCACTGTCTTTTATCTTCCACTATTCCTGACAGTCCAACTATTGCATCTTTGAAGGAAATCTCCTTTTTTATATGCTGCTATTAAAAACACTCCTTCTCTTTAATTTTCTGCAATGTCATAATATGTCTAGCAGTATATTTCTTTTTATTTATCTTGCCTGGGATTTTGAGACTTCTTGGAACTGTGCATCAATGTCTTTCATCAACCCTGAAAAATTCTCAGAACTTTTTCTCAAACTGTACTAACCCAAGCCAGCCCATTAACAGATGTTTAATGTTTATATCATAGGGAATTGAATGTACAAAACTGAGTCATAAATCTCATAATGCCATTTACTTAGATCTACCTTTTAAATTTTAAGCTCTTTAATAAGTCTATCAAGAAGATACCTGCTTCAAAAAATCATGAAACTATAGGGAAGAATAAGAACTACCAAAAAGTGAGAAACATTTTATAGAATATTTTTAAGATAGCAAATTATTAATAAAAATTAGTTTTTCTTGCCACTTCTAAATAAATGTTGAACAAATGGCTTGCTTTTCTTTTGATGACTTTTGGTTGAACAGAGAGCTCTGAATTATTTGTCTGCCTGTTCTTGATTTCTCCTTCTCCTAGCTTAGTTGCTCCACAAAAGACACTCACAAGGTAATTTATAAGACAGTTTGTCAATATTTTACTGTTAACCATTCTAGGCAAGGGAACAAATAAATAAATACAATGAAGTAACAAAAATCTGGAATTTTCAAAATCTCCTACATCAGTTGTCCTGCATTACAATTTCTTATTACTTTCTACAATAATATCCAAGTCCCATTGGAAATAAGTTCACCACTTTTGTTCCCAACCATTAAACTCCATGCAACTATCTCTCTCCATGCAATTATCTCTTTTACCTTACTTGGGTGCGGTCTGGTAGCTACTTACAACTCCTCTCACCAAGTATCAAAATACAGAATAAACAATGTCTTCTGCCAATAATATATCTCCTTATCTCCATTTGATCACCACATGCTATTTTTGTGAGCACTTTATCACTTAAAATTAAGAAAAACTCAATCCAAACTGGCTTGAACCAAAGGTAGGATGAGATGGGAAGGATGAAGAAAGATATTTTGGCTCTTATAACTGAAAACATTTAAGAGTAAAGCTCTCTACAGCCATGGTCTGGACATCATTGAGAACTAGTATTTCTCTCCATCTGTCCTTTCTACTTCTCTCTATATTGTGTTTATTCAAGATTCCAAAGCATCTCAATGCATTCATCAGACTCACAGCCAATGGTCCCAGGGAAAACATCCATTTTCTTTCATACTACTCCCCAGAAAATGTTCAGGATCGAATTCCTTTGCCCTGGTTTGTATCATGTGCCCATCTATTATCCAAACACTGTGAGAAGACGATGAAGATGCTTACTGGCCAGGCCTCGGTCTATACAGGAAACCCTTTACTGGAACCTAGTGGACTGTTAGGGATAAGAGGTTGTTCCTCAAAAGAACAAGAAAGTTGCTAGAATTGAGAATAACTAACTATCCCAGTTTGCCTAAAACTATGGAATTTCCCAGGAACTAAAACTTTTGATGATATAACCAGGACACTCCTGAGTAAACCAGTATGGCTAGTCACACTACTGCTGTTATCAAATGATTCAAAAAGCTAATACTAAGCCACAATGTCCTATAACCTACATGCATATCAGGATCAGTATGATTCTCCCTTGAGATTTATGGCTCACCTCACTTTCCAGTTTCAAGTTAGCCCTTCCTACTCTGTCTTCTATAGTTGAACACAAGCTGTCAGTCATCATTGTATGGCAGCTGGGTTTATTTCACACAGAGAATACGTAAATCACAGTCTCAGCCTCATGCTGCTCACTTAGCTGGATCCAAATAAGACAGATCCACTCCAACCAGAACTTCTAGCTCCCTCTCTGTCAGTAAACTCCATCTTGGAGGACACTCACCAGTTTCTTAATCATCCTACTTATTCTCCCAGCCCCAAACTACACATCCTTTCTCTCTCTCTTCTTTTTGCTTCATTTCAATTCAGTGCATTCTTTTTTCCTCTTTTCTCATTGGTCCCAAAGAAAGGGGTCACTCTCTCTCTGAGTCTCATGTCTGTTCCTCAGCCTCATAGTAAAATTCCTCTCCCCAAAGCCATCAGCACTGCTACTAGCCAGTCTCTTTCTCAATTTGCCCCCACCTGATTTGGCCAATAATCTCCAAACAGGGAGTGTACACAGTCCAGGATAGACAAAATAATCAAACAGGGAACAGAACAATAATTTCCAAACTCCTATTTATAATCATTTTTATTATCCTCATTTAATTTTCATGTAAGGGTACACAATACAGAAATATATTAGCACATGTATGGTCACACATCACTTTGTGACAGAGATGCATTCTGAGAAATTCATCATTAGGCTATTTTGTCCCGCAAACATCATAGGGTTCTCACACAAACATAGATGAGATAGCCTATTACATACATGTAGTATAATCTATTATTCCTGGGCTACAAACCTGGACAGCTTATTACTGTACTGAATACTGTGGGCAATTGTAACATATTGTAATATATATCTAAACATAGAAAAGTAGGGCAAAAATGTGGCATAAAAGAAAACTGGTATACATATATAGGGCACTTAACATGAACAGAGCTTAGAGGATTAGAAGTTGTTCTGGGAAAGTCAGTGAATAAGTGGTGAGTGAATTCAGTACCTCTCCTCAGAATCACCTTCAGCTCAAAAGTCACATTTCTGGCCCCACTATGCCGGTATCATTCCTCCTAACCTTAGTAATGAGCATGTCACTGGCTCCAAGCTCTCTAGTTTAAGACTTCTGCATTTGGTTCATGGACTATCATGGTCTTTGATGATGGTTTATCCATCTGAAAAGGAGATAAACAATGGGGGCAATGTAGACCATAAATACACACACATGTGTATGCACACATATATACATGTATGTGTGTGTATGTATGTGTGCATATATATATATATATCCTGGATGTCAAACATGGTCCTTAATTCTGACATTGAAGTTATCTATCATTTTCATATTAAAATATTCTTTCCCTATACCTCATGTGATTATGGTAATTATTGTCCTCACTTGACAAAATAATAATTTGGTAGGCCTCTTTGGGTCCTGGAATCCTTTAAATAAAATTTATTCATTCATAAAACCCAAAAGTCTGGGGATAATCAAACCATCAACAACAGAAAATGTTCTGTTTGATTTTTTTTTTTTTTTTGCAGTTTTTGCCGGGGCTTGGTTTGAACCTACCACCTCCACCTTTAGCATATGGGGCTGGCACCATACGCCTTTAAGCCACAGGAACCACCCTGTATGATTTGTTTTTAAGGCTGAGAGAGAAGTTGATTCCTAGGGTAAAATAGAAATAGTCCAGAAGAGGTTACAAACTAAGACTTCTCAATTAATTATCATTCTTTAACATGTTTATTTCCTAATAGCAGGATTTTGGAGATGCTAAGAAGATAATGAGCCCAGGGCAATGAGCACCAATAAGGGGAGACTGAGGACCATCAGTAACGTTATCACACCCTGTCAAGGGCTGTTTCTATCCTAGAACTTTTGCCCTAAAAAGGCTTCCTATATCTCAGAGAAGACCTTAATATAGGTATGCCCTGGTAACAGGAAAAACATGGTATCATGGATAGTGTCCATGTTCCTAATGCATTTTACTTTAACACCAGTGGAAGCAAGGTTTGAGTTTCCCAACTGAATCTCTACTGGGCAAACAAATACACATCTACTTCTTGTCTAGCCTGAGAAGATAGATATTTAGGTAGGTTTTTCTTTAATTGAAAATCCATATGCTATTAGTCATTCCGACTGAGGCTCAAAAACATAGCCAGAACTAAAAAGTCAGTGAATAAATTCTGGGCAATGTTTTAGTTAGTTATGCTTTCTGGCTTTAAAATTGAATCTTGAGACTGCAAATGAGACAGAGTGCTTGAGCTATTTCTTCCTCTTGTCTAGTCAGGGGAATATTATCTTGTTACTCCCATAATCCAAACCAAGTGGAAATGAGTCACTACCTAGCTGAATCCTGCCATGAAACGCCCACATTAGGCTGAAACTCAGTTTTCAATGGTCATTTTTCTGAGTCATATTTGACCCAGCAGCATGAGCTCATGACAAGAATATACCAAGTGTAGCCTTCAGAATCTGAAATGGGCATTTCACTGGGAAGAGCAAGTGGGGCTCTCCCACTTCTAGGAACTTGAATTTTCCTTTTCTGAACCCACACTTATTGCCAACAACCTCTGAACATAGTAATATTCAGCCTATTATTTTTCAATATGTTTCTATGCTGTAGATAAGAAATATTGTTTACTTCTTTGGAAATCAGAGACTCAGCTTGGTGAACTGATGTAAGTAAAATCCCACAATACTGTAGAGTTTGGTCATGAAGGTGTTCACATGTGATCATATATACTGAGATTGCTTTACTCCCCATTCTCAGATTTGGAAAAAAAAAAATCCTGCAAGTTTCTAAACATCCTTGACCACTGACAGTCAAGACAGAGGTTAGATTTAAGGAGTATCCTCTTGGCCACAGGGCTAACGTATACATCTGGAGGGTCATCTGGGACTCTAACAGCCAGAGGGGCAGAGCTACAAAGATCCAAACTCCCAGCCACTGAGAGGTCTTTTGAGTCCGAATTCTTTGTTCCCAGTTCAGACCCCAGTAGTGTCCCATTGTTAGGAGTCTCAACATGTGCACTGACTTTGGTCCTCTTCAAAACACAGACCTTCACCAAGATATGATCCCTGTTCCTTTGGCTTTTCATGTAACTTTAATTCTCCCCCACCTAAACCCCACCCCCTGGGTTCCACTGTCCCTGGAGACGTACGTGAGATTAATTTAAGCCCTCATTCCACACCCTGGGAAAGCCTACTGCCCTTTCCCAGATTTCTCGGAATACCCTGGAATTTTACATTTTCACAGCTACCACTGAATCAAATTCCCTGCCCCTACTGAAGCCTGATAGAATGACATAAGATTTTGAGCATTTTTTCATATGTTTATTTTCCTTTTTTATATCTTTTGGTGAGGTGTCTGTTCAGCTCTTTTGCTCATTTTTTCTTCTTTTTAAATAAAACTATATACTTAAGGCATGCAATATGATGCTTTGATACACACATACATAATAAAATGATTACTGTAGGCTGGGCACATTGGCTCATGCCTATAATCCTAGCACTTTGAGAGGCAGAGGTGAGAGGATGGCTTGAGTTCAGGAGTTTGAAACCAGCCTGAGCCAGGGTGAGACCCCATCTCTATAAAAATAAAATCTATCCAGATGTAGTGGTGCATGGCTGTAGTCCTTGGGAGGCTGAGGCAAGAGGATTGTTCAAGCCCAAGAGTTTGAGGTTGCTGTGAGCTAGGACACCACAGCACTCTACCCAGGGCAATACAGGGAGACTCTATCTCAAAAAAAAAAAAAAGTGATTACTACAGTCAAACAAATTAACATATCCATCTCCACATACAGTTACTTTTTTATGGTAAGAGCACCCCATTTGTAGATTCCTACAATTTTTTTTATCTATTCTTCCATCAGTGGACACTTAGATTGTTTCCATAGCTCAGCTATTGTAAATAATGTTACAATGAACATGACAGCACAGACATCTCTTCAAGGTACTAATTTAATTTTCTTTTTATATATACCCAGAGAGGAATTGCTGGACAATATGGTGGTTCTATTTTTAATTATTTGAGGTAACTCCATACTGTTTTACATAATGGCTGTACCAATTTGCATTCCCACTGACAATGTACAAAGGTTTCCTTTTCTCCACATCCTCATTACACTTGTTATATTTTTTTTTTTTTTTGTCATGGCCTTCTAACTGATGTGAGGTGAAAATTCATGGTAGCTTTAACCTGAATTCGCCTGCTGATTAGTGATGTTAAGTATTTTTTCATATCCCTGTTGGTCATTTGTGTATTTTCTTTGGAAAAATGGCTATTCAGGTCTCTTGTTCATTTACTAATCAAGTTATTTGCTATTGAGTTGTGTGAGTTCCTTATATATTTTTTATATTAACCCTGTATTGGATATATGTCCTGCAAATATTTTCTCCCAATCTATAAGTTGCCTTTTCATTTTGTTGATTATTTTCTTTGCTGTGCAGCTGTTTTTAGTTTGTGTAGTCCCTTGTTGATTTTATTATTGTTGCCTGAGCTTTTGGTGTAAACACCAAAAATCATTGTCAGCACTAATATCAAGACACTTTATGTTTTCTTCTAGAAATTTTATGGTTTGAGGTCTTATGTTTAAGTCTTTCATCCATTTTGAGTTGATTTGTGTGTATAGAATAAGATGATTTTACTCTTTTGCATGTGGATATTTAGTCTTCCCAACACCATTTACTAGTCTTTCCTCTTTGTCAAAAATTAGTTCACTGTATATGCTCAGGGCTATTTCTGGGCTCTATGTTCTGTTCCACTGGTCTATGTGTCTGTTTTTATGCCAGCATGATACTGTTTTGATTATTATGGGGGTTTTTTGTTTTTGTTTTTGTTTTTATTTTTGAGGATTCATTGAGGGTACAATAAGCCAGGTTACACTAATTGCATTTGTTAGGTAAAGTCTCTCTTGCAATCATGTCTTGCCCCCAGATTTGTACTATAATTTGAAATCAGGAAGTGTGATCCCTCCAGCTTTGTTCTTCATCAAGTTTGCTTTGGCTACTCAGGATCTTTTATAGTTCTGTATAAAGTTTAGAATCACTCTTTCTATTTCAGTGAAAAATGCCACTGACATTTTGATAGGGATTATGTTGAAGCTGTATTATCAGTTTGGGTGGTCTAAACATTTAAACAATATTAATTCTTCCAATCCATGAACACTAGATATCTTTCCATTTACTTTTGTCTCTTTCATTGATGTTTTTTAGTTGTCAGTGTACAGATCATTCACCTCCTTAGTTAAATTTATTCCTAATGTTTTATTCTTTTTGATGCTATTGTAAATATTATCATTTTCTTGATTTCCTTTCTGGATAGACCATAACTTGTGTTAAAAACAAAAAAAAAATAAGTTTTTTTTTTTTTTTTTTTTTTATTGTTTGGGATTCCTTGAAGGTACAAATAATTAGGTTACACTGATTGCATTTGATGAAGTCACTCTTATACTTGTGTCTCACCCCCAAAAAGTGTGCCATACACTGTGACCTCCCTCCCCACAAGTGATTTCTATATGTTTATTTTGTATCTTGCAAGATTTCTGAATTTGTTTATTAGTTCTAACAGTTTGGGGTATTTTTTGTGGCGTCTTTAGGGTTTTCTGGATATAGGATCACCTCATTTGTAAACAGAGATAATTTTATCTCTGTCTTTCCAATTTGGATTTCTTTTCCTTATTTGGCTCTTGCTATCATTTCCATTGTTTTAAATCAGGTTGTTCATTTTTTATTGTTGAGTTTTAAGAGTTCTTAGTGTATTTTAGATAAGAATCTTTTATCAGATGTCTTTTGTAATATTTTGTCTAAGTCTATGTTTGGTCTTCCCGATACACATATTTTGAGTTAATATTTATTTTTATTCTGAGTCTTTAAAAATATAATTATATCATCTTCTATATTTAACAGTGTCTGTAATTACAGACAATGTCTGGAATTAATTCCTTTCTTTCAGGTTTTTTGTGAAGATTTCCCTCTTTGACTTTGGTATTTTTCAATACTTCAACACATCTGGGTATGTATTTATTTTTATTTACCTTTCTTGGAATTTACCTGTGCAAGTTTAATATTAATATGATGCATATGCCTCTCATCAGTTCTAGAAAATCTTTAGCCAATAATTTATTAAATATTATTTTTCTCTTACTCTATTTGCACTCTTCTTCTGGTATTCCTATTAGATGTATACTGGAACCTCTCATTCTTTCCTCCAGTCCTCTGACCACTGTTTCATGCTTTCCATTTCTTTAAGTCTTGATCTACATTTTCCATTATTTCTCATTTCTATGTTTTAACTTATAAATGCTACCTCCAGCTGTGTTTAATCTGCTAATACCTGTTGGTAGTTTTCTATTGCTGCCATAGCAAATTTCCAGAAACTTAGCAACTTCAAAAAATACTAATTTATTATCTCACAGTTTCTATAGATCAGATATGTGGCACGATATGGTTGGATACTCTGCATAAAATCTCACCAGGCTTCAATTTAGCTATTTGAAATGCCTGTGGTTTTCATATAAGGCTTGGGCTCCTCTTCCAAGCTCATCTTTGGTTAGAAGAATTCATTTCTTAGCAGTAACAGGACTGAGGTTCCTGTTTCCTTAACATATGACCTCTTTCATCTTCAAGTTAGCAATAGTGCATGAAATCCTTTTTATTCTTCACATTTCTCTGACCTTTCTGATGCATCACTCTTGCCTTCTGCTTCTTTGGGGGGCTCATAGGATTTTATTGGGCCTTTTTGAATAATCTAGAATAATCTGGTTAGCATCTGGTTAACAGCTTTAACCAGCTGACCTTAACCACCTGCAAAATCCTTTTTGCCATGTAATGTGTTACAGCCATGAGAGTAACATAAGAGCCAGAGGTCATGAGTGGGGTAAGAAGGCACAAAATTATGTCTACCTCACCATCCATTGAGTTTTTGTTTCATTATCTGTTTGTTTTTTTATGGTAATTTTTACTTGCTTATAGTTTTAGTTCCTTCCTTTATATCTTTAACTAAATATCATCTGATGGAGCTTCATTGCAACCATTTGTTAAATCTTGTGATGTTATTTATAACCAAGTGATGTGCTGGAGTCAGCTTGTAAGAAATAATTCTGCCATCTCTTTCCACCTTTGCATTCAGTGGCTTTACATTCATATTGGTAGCTTAAAATCAGCCATGGCATAGTGACACCATGAAAATTGGCAACTTTGAACTTCGACTACATTTGGAGTTTTTTTCTTTTTTTCTTCTAAGAGTTAGAACCAATGTACCACCATTTGTAACGTATGTTGAATTTAGGGTTTTGAGCTCAAGTTTGACAAGACTTTAAATGTAGAATCCTGTGCAACACTCATTGAGGGTTTGGCAGTTGCCTCTGAGAGTCATTCCAGATGCATTATCAGCCTGAAATCACCTATTATTTTCTTCTCTCTTGTTTTTAACCTAATTCTGTGATAGATTATGGAATTGCCTTTTAAAGCTACTTTCTTAGTGTGAGAATTCCAGGACCCTGATGTGCATGGTGTAAATTTAAACTTCAGTTACATAAGAGATAGAAAGTCATAGTAATGTAGTCTCAAAAGACGTTTTTCTTTTTTTCCACACATGAACCATCTCAGGCAAAGCCTAACAAGTTTCCTTGCTTTCTCCCTAGGAGAGTGGGCTCATTTTTCTAGTCTATTTCTTCATTATATAAATCATTAAATAGATTACTAAATAAATCTTATCCAGTGGTTCTCAAGTTACGTTCCCTGGAGCCCCGTGAGATTTTAATAAATGACCCTGAGTGAGAATAAGAACAAAGTTTCCTCCCTCCATGCTACAATCCACAGCAGCACCCTGTGGGTGAAAGCTACAGTAGGCTAGAGTCCCTGAGGACTTGTGCAGGTTATAGCCCTGAGCCTCAGCTCCTCCATTGCTACGCATGCCTAAGGTGGCAAAGGGGGTCGGAAGGTTCCCCAGAATAGATGAGAAACCAGTCTAGGAAATGTCTAGATAGAGATCAGCAGCTTAGAGACGGGATATAAATAAAGCTAGAATGCAACGATAACTACCCTTCAGCTGCAGCTATCTAACCTGTGGGCTGTAATTTTCCCTCATTAAATCTTACCCAAAGTATCCTTTGATTTGTAGTTTAGTGCTCCTCTGTCCTTCAGCCTGATAGCTTTCTTCCTTGGACAAAAGACTGCCTGTTTAATTGAAGCATGAAACTATTACCATCTCACTTTTTGCTTTGTGTATGTACATAGCCAAGTCCCTAATAAAAGCCGTTGAATATTCTGCTCAAGGCAACATCTGTTAGCCTTCCTAGGGGCTGATATGGTGTCATCTCTCACAGTCAGAAGACTGTGTGTGTGTATCTGTGTGTGTGTATAAATTTTGCAGTGCCTTGTCTTCCTTTGCCTGCCAGACCCCAGGTAAAGTCTCTGCATATGGGAACTCCCAGTTGGTTCCCGGGTTGCAACAGCATTATCTTCCTCCTGCCCTCCCACTGCCACACAAGAATACACATGCAAACACACACATACACACACACACACACACACACTTTTTATGTACACAACATATTTGTCTTTCTAAAAATATTATCATCATAAAAAGGTTTCCCCTTTTTTTAAATTAGGAAATGTCTAAGATATTCCAAACTCTTAAGAAGCAATTGAGGAACAGAGGTGTTATCCAACATTCAGTTAGTGAAAAAAAGGTTGAGACTGGAGTCCAGATTAAAAATAGAAAGGAATGATATTTGGACAAAAAAAAATAAGCCTTTTGTAACTAGAGACATTTTGTGTGAGAATCCTGCAGTTTAATTCCTGACCAATGTGAAAAACACGAAGTGAGAGTGGACATTAATTATCAAAGCTTTTAGTTATATTATTATTCATCTGCCCTACTAATATTAGCTGGTATTCTCAGAGTCCAGAGCCCCAAATGTAATGCTCAGCGTTTTTTATTTATCTCCCCCCCCCCCCCCATTTAATCTATAAAACACTCCAGGAGCTCTCTTCCTTGGTGCCGTCTTCTATTTGGTATCATGGCCCCTCTTCGACCCCTTGAAGCCCGAGATAGTCAAAAAGAGGACCAAGAAGTTTGTCTGGCACCAGTCAGACTGATATATCAAAATTAAGCATAACTGGCAAAAACCAGAGGCATTGACAACAGGGTCCATAGCAGATTCAAGGGCAAGATCTTGATGCTCACATTGGTTATGGGATCAATAAGAAAACAAAGTACATCATGCCCAGTAATTTCCAGAAGTTCCTCATCCTCCTCATCCACAACATAAAGGAGCTAGAAGTGCTGTTGATGTGCAACAAATTGTACTTAACAGAGATTTCTCACATTTCCTCTAAGAACTCAAAGCTATTGTGGACAGAGCAGCCCCGTTGGTCATCAGAGTCACCAATCCCAATGCCAGGCTGCACATCAAAGAAATGAACAGACAGCTCATGTGCACATTTTATTTGTGTTAAATAAAACCATAAAAACTACAAAACAAAATCCAGGGAAATGAGCACTATTATCTCATTGCACAGATGAAGACGATGAGGTTCAGAAGGGATAAATGATTCAGCTGTTCATAGCTCTCACACAGCTAATAAGCAATGAGTGGGGACTTAACCCAGCCATGTAGCTTCCAAACCAAAAGGCCTTCTTGCTGCTTTATATCTACTCTCTTCTGTGCTCCAGGGTTTCTCCACTGTTTAAGGCAGAGTCAATCCACAGTAGCTACAGTTTAACCACATAGTTCCATCAAATCTCTACTAGCATCCATTCTCATTAATCATGTGTATCATGTTTGTGAACTTGCCTACTTACTAAAATTTATATTAACTCCAAAATCAATATCTGTGGCACTTGCACAGTTACAGTTGAACACATACAGAGGGCAAAAATGTTGAGTTGCCCAAGTTGCATGTTCCCAGCTGAGATGCAACAGGGTGAAGCACTACCTTTTTTCAGCTCTCACACTATAAACAAGTGTCATTCTGAAGTATGTTTACTGACACATTATTCATGCTTTTGTGCTTTTTGTTCATTTCATTTTATAATATGGCTCCGAGCATAGTGCTAAAGTGCTGTCTACTGTTTGTAAGCAAAAGCAGGCTTTGATGTCCCTTATGGAGAAAATAGGCATGCTAGATGAACTTTGGGTGGGCATGAATTTTAGTGCTGTTGGCTGTGAGTTCAATGCTAATGACCCCGCAGTATATGTTAAATAAGGTCTTTAAACAGAAATACACAGAAAACAGGTGTGGTGGTGCACGCCTGTAATCCCAGCTGCTCAGGATGCTGAGGTGGAAGGCTCACTGGAACCCAGGAGTTTGAAACCACCCTGAGCAACATAATGAGGTCCTGTCTCAAAAGGGAACAAAAAACACACAAGAAAGAAAAAATACACACAAAATAAGGTTGTCTGTTGGTAAAAATGTGACCAGAGGCTTGCAGGCACCTCTAATGGGCAATGATTCAGTATTCACTAATCCATTGTTCTTTGTGCTTTTATGGAATACAATATGTGATTAATGGGAAGCAACTGTGTCTCATTGTGCCTCATAAACAGCCTCAGCTAAGTATTTTTGAATTAAGGTGACAGCATGCACCTCAGCACCCACCTAGGAGGGCCAGGTAGATAAGGCCCTCGCATCTCCACATATTTAGTGGCTTAGCTGTTCGAAACTCTACCTGGCAAGCTTCAGCGCCTTTCAGGCAGCTGCCTCTGTACTTGTTTTACCCTTTACAGTGGGGAACCTGGTTAATCAGGAAAGAACCTCCCTGAAAAGGTAAACAGTGAGTAGAGTGTACATATGGTGGAAAACAAATGGCTCTTGGTACCATGTTGTGGAAATTATCTCTCGCAGATAAAGGAGCAGGGCAAGCCCAGGTGGCATTGGGGAGTAACCTCCTCCATCACAGGACCCATTCCTGACGTGTGCACTGGGAGAAAACTCCCGCCCCACACTCAGCACTCTCAGAACTGTGCTGTCCATTTGTCGTGTGGCGCTCTGTGTCGACATCACACACCACCATGGCTGTGACCGCCTGCCAGGGATTGGGGTTTGTGGTCTCATTGATTGGGACTGCAGGTATCATTGCTGCCACCTGCATGGATCAGTGGAGCACCCAAGACTTGTACAACAACCCAGTGACAGCTGTGTTCAACTACCAGGGCCTGTGGCGCTCCTGTGTCCGAGAGAGCTCCGGCTTCACAGAGTGCCGGGGCTACTTCACCATGCTGGGGCTGCCAGGTAAGGAGGTCCAGGTGCCTGGCTGGCTGGGGAGCGTGGGGGATGGTGACTGCAGCCTCTGCATGGACACCACAAGCAGTGTCCATGGAGGGAGGAACTGCAATTCATTTTGACTAGACCACCAGCCACTGCCACCAGTGTTGGAACAGGTGTGTAGGAATCTTAGGGAGAGCAATTTTCTGGAGCTATTGGAGCTTCCTGTTCCCCTAACTGGATGTGCTCAATTCTCCCCAAAAGTTTTTTTTTTTAATAACTCCTATGTAAGCAATGGCATAGTTTCAATTATCCACAGAGAGAGGAGTCAGAAAGCCCAGACTTAGCTATTTTCTTCCTTTATCCCCGAGAGTGCCCCTCACTAAGTTGGGGACTGCCTATCACCTTGACAGAGTTCCATCTTCAGGCTCCCTTGTGCCTTGCCTCAGCCAAGTCAAGACACAAAGAAATAATAACAAGTGAAGACTTTAGTCATACAGTGATTTTGTTATTTTATATATTTAACACTTATTTGTGGAGAGATCCCTACAACCTCTGGATTCTGTGCCCTTACCACCCCCTAAAATATGAAAGTATGCACCAGGCTGCATATGATGAGGTGCCAAGTAAGGAGGAACCGGTGCTGCAGGGGACAAGCCGAGGGTGAAACTGCCGAGGGAAGACTTCCTCAAGGTGGAAAAACAAGTGACCCTCAAAAGGTAGAGTTTGGAGGGGACAGCAGGACAGCAAAACCATGAGGGTGCTACCACCCAAGCCTTCCTCGGGGGCAAATGAGAGAACGACCTTGGCTAGAGGAGAGGGTTTAAGAGGGGACAATTATGGAAAGCAATGAATGCCAAGCTAAGATGTTGGAAAACCTGCAAGAGTTTTATTTTATTTCTTTTAGAATTATGGTATTTTAAGAATATCAATCTGTCAAGAGCATACAAAAGAGATTGAAGCAGGAGGACAGTCAAAGGCAAAGGCAGTAGAACCAGGGAGGGGGGAGGGACTGGGTATAACAGGAGAACATGAGCTAGATGGGAAGGTGACCAGCGGCTAGTCAGTGGAGGCTCCCAACTGGGGCTGGAGGGAAGATGAACCACTTACATGCCCCTATGTCTTGCTGACCCCTCCTTAGCTCTGGGTCTAACATGGGCTTCTTCTTAACCTCAGATGAAAAGTACCCAAATCCTGCCTACAGGGTACAGCAGAGCTAAGGTCATAGTAGAGAGAATCAGCCTGCAGTGCTGACATCTGAAGGTTTCAGATGTTCTTCACAAAGGAGAAGTAACAATGGTAAATCATATACTGGTACTTGAGTAAGAAACTTCCTTGCAATTTTCATGACCTCTTCAGCCACCTTGTAAGCATGGTGCTATCACTATCACCCTTTGAGACAAGAAAATTGAGTCTGAGTAACTTGCCCAAGGTCACATACAGATGTAACCAGGGCTCAAACCCTGTCCTGTCTATGCCAAAGCCCTGATTTGTAACCCTAATAGGGAGTCACAAAGCACAAAGCAGAAATCTCTCCTGACCCAAAGTGGAGCCCCCAGTGCAGAGATACCTCCCTGTCCTCATATCTTGACTAAGCCTAGCTCTCAGAGCTGTCAACATTTCTCATACTTACATTCAAATGACAGCACAGAATTTTAAAATTTCCATTGAGATACGTGCTCTCAAGAATGCAAGCACAGACTCTCAGGCTCAGGGGGAAGAAGATACAACTGAATCTTCCAGGGAACTCCTAGGCATAAAACTGATGGTCACTTTCCTCAATAAAGTCATTTCATGAGGCCTATTACCAATAGTACACTTGTTCTAGGCTGACCAGATTAAAACAAGGTCCCTTCTTGAAGGGCACAGGAAAGGAAAAGCAGAAAGTCTTTGGTCCTCTCACATACACAGAAATAATAAATAAACAATAACATAGTAATTGTGGAGTTAAAAAATGTCTATTCATCCAACAAACATTTGTTGAGCACTTACTATGTCCCAAGCTGTCTACACATAGGGAATATGCACAGGGTGCCAAAAAAACATATACACACTTTAAGAGATGTCATCTACGTAGTTCTTTCCAAAGATGAATTGAAGGTACCATTACTGGTCAAGTGTACTTAGACATGCTATGTACATCCATCCACTTTACCTACAGTTTGTATGCTTTTTGGGAATGGTCGATTTTACCTTCAAAAAGATCACTTAAAACGTGTATATACTTTCTTGGTACCCCAGGTAGATATCAAAAGGTTCATAAATTTAAAAAGAAAGATATACAGTAAACAGATCATTGCAAAGCAAAGTTTCTCAACCTCAGCACAACTGACATTTGCGGCCATGTAAGTCTTTTATGTAGGCAGCACTGTAGGACATTTGGCAGCATCTCTACCACCTAGACAGGAGTAGCATCCCCACCCCACTCATTTAACAAGCAAAAATATCTCCTGACATTTCCAAACATCCCCTGGGGGGCAAAAACATCTCGGTAGAGAACCACGGCAATTAAGTGTAACAAGTGCCACATATGGAACAGGGTACACACTGTGAAGAAAGAGAGGCTTCCAAGCGGAATGACGCTGAACTGAATTAACATTATACTAACAAATAAGTTACCCAAGAAGGCAAACAGGCAAAGGATTTCTCAGAAAGAGAGACCATCATCTTGGAAAAGACACAGTGGCATGAGAGAGTATAGTGTAAGAAAATTAAAAGAACTTACTTCTGTTTGTGTATGATAATAGGATAGGGAAGGGGGGACACAGTACAATAATATATGTTAAATTCTTAAGAATAATATGTTTGGGGGGAGTTTGGGGGTTTTTTCTGATTAATATGAGGATACAGATGGTTAGGTTACAAGAAAAATGTTTAAATATTTGGCAAAAATTAAAAATTTTTTAAAGCTTTACTATGAAATTGTTTTAAAGACTTAAATGCAAATATTTACTTTTTAAAGCCTTACATGGAAATATATACTATAGGTTCCTAGATGGAAATATTGTAAAAATGGGAATTTTCTTCTAATTGATATATAACAATATTTATAATAGAATTGGTTGAGACCTTGCTCTGTGCCAGGCATTGTTTTAAGAAATTAACTAATACCTGTATTCACATGTCTAATTTATATGATTATATAAATTTAAATAAATTACCTATATACACTTTAATCCTTGCAACAACCCTATGAGGTAAGCACTAGTATAATCTCCATTTTATAATAGAGGAAACTGAGGCACAGAGAAGTTTAAGAATTTCCCTAATGGTGCTGTAGTAATAAATGGCAGACTTTCTCCAGAGCCTGAGCTCTTCCCCATTGCAAGAATTCTTATCAAAATACCTGTAAGCATTTCCTGACAGGAACATGACAAACTGTATATTTATAAGAAGAAGCAGGTGAGAAATTTTTTAAGGTTTTTTTAAGAGTAACAAAAAAATATTCAATCAAATTTTAAAGGTCTCATAATTAAAAGTGAGTTTTGACATAAGGATGGACAAACAGATTAATGAAACAAAATCTAAATTTAGACATATGTGTGAATTTAATGAAAGACAGAGGATGTTTTACAAAGCACTGAGGAAAAGAGAAGGTTGTTCATTAAAGGCTGCAGAAATTTTTGACTGGATTTTTCAGAAGGAAAAAGGAATTACAGTATACACTTACCAAAATAAAGCCCAGATTAATTAAATGTAAGAAAAATACATAAAACACTTTTAAATATTTCAAAACTATAAAAATTCTAATTTTTTTTTTTTTTGTCTCTTAAATGGAAAATCATTTTCTAAGCATTGAAACGAGGGAGGAAAACACAAAAGAAAAATAAGTTCATTTGACTACATCATTCAGCAAATATTTATTCAACACATTTTTTCTTCGGTCCCCATCCTCCCAGTTGATTATTCACCACATCTTATGCACCAGGTACCAGGAAGCCCATAAAATGAAACACATTGTATTTTTTTTTTCCTAAACTATGAATAAAATTAAAAAAGAAATAACCAATGGGAAAAGATGTCTTTAGCAATTACAGCAATGTATCAATATCTTTAGCAAATAAATAGTTCATATAAATTTACAGAAGAAGTGCTAAAATCCCAGTAAATGAAGGAGTACAAACTGACAATTCAAGAAAAGGAAAACAATGTTTCATAAATATTTGGAGTTTTTTTTTAATATTTTTTTTAAAGGTTCAAAGTCAATAACTAAAGAGCTGCAAATTAAAACAAGTGATCACGTATAACTTACCAAATTCATAACATAGGTAAGAAATACAATCTTTCAAATGCTTCTGTTTGAACATAGAAAGCAGTATGTAAAACAGATTTTTTTAAAACTTTACACTTTTTGATAATTTAATTCTACTCCTAGGAATCTATTCTAAAAGAGTACTCACAAATGTTGCATGTAAGATGTTCATCATAATATTGCCTTTTATACAAAAACAATCGGGGAAAGATACAATCTAGCTATAAAAGAATAGATGCTGTTTAGGTGAATAATTGCACTTCTATGTACAGAATACTGATACACTCACATTAAGCAAAGTCTACAAGAGCTGTGATGACATTAATACATTTACAGTTTCGGGCCGGGTTTTTGGGGTTTAAACCCGCCACCTCCAGCATATGGGGCTGGTGCCCTACTGCCTTGAGCCACAGGTGCCACCCCAACATTAATACATTTAAATGAAAAGAGCAAAACAATAAAGAACAGAATCCTATATTCATGTGAAAAATATATATACAGAATTGATAAAAAGGAAGTATGCCAAATATTTTTTCTAGATTTGTTCATAATTTCTCCTGATTTTCTATTATGAACACCAAAAGGTGAAATCAGAAACTACGAATATACATTATAATATTTTAAAAGAAAAAAATTAATAGATACGTCAAGTATTTTTCTTGCTACCATATTTATATTGCTATCTGTGCCACCATTTTACCTAATTACCATACATGGTATTATAAAAAGCAGTAGAAATATTTTCTCCAATGTTGGTAAAATAATAGAAGCTCCTGAAAACTTATTTTCTAGCTTAAAATGATACTGCTAGAGCCCTATTTAACTCTGAACACAGGGATGAAGTCCCCAAGGAAGTCAGCAAAAAACATTGCACCATTTTAAGGACAATTACACAAAGTTGTTCCGCTCCTATTGTTGTTAAACAGAATCAAACCAGGACTTAAACCCTAGAGATATACTTGATATGTTTCAACAAAGCTTGTTACCATGTTGTTCAGCAAATTTTCCTCTGCGGACCCACACTCATTCTTTGGCAGATGTAGCCAAAGTAGTGGGCCACTCAGCACACAGAAAACTCACAAAGAAGTGAAAAATCTCATTTTCTAGGTGTTTTAAAACATGTCAATATGTATTTTACATAGAAGTTTGTAGACTTACAATTTCTCTCTTCTCATTAAGTATTCTACCTATGTGGAGATAGTTTTAGTCTATCCTTTAAAATTAACTTTTTTTCATCCAAAAAAAGAAAAAAGTCATTGCCACCATTTCAACCAAAAAAGAAAGCTCAATTCATTATTACCTGAGTAACTTTTTTTATTTTGAAATTTTGCATTAAAACATTTTCATAAGCCCAAGAGAAACTGCCATAAGTGAGAACAGATAACTTGTAATGAACTATTTTTTTATTCTTTATTATGTTGGTGGCACTATAGCCAATATATGGATAGGAGAGTATCAGACAAATGTCATAAACTAAACATAAAGTCATAAAACTAAACTTTAGAAACTAAACTTTAATGCTCTTAAGAATAAAACCTGCTTCTTGGTTGAAATAAGAGTAAAATGGACTCTATCCATGGCAACAGTAGAATTATTCCCAAATTATTCCAACAGTATTTTCCAATCTAATTGGCCAATCCATGTCCATCAGCAAAGACCAGTGTTCCTCGTCCTACTTGTTCCCTCTCTGCTTTTTAGACCTAGCCTTGTAGCTCAGTTTCAGGGCTAATACAGCCATCAATGCTTACTCCCTGGAAGTCATGCCACTGTTGCCTGCCCTCTTATTTTAGGTTGTCTAGCTCATGCTTTATTGTCTAGAAACACTAATCACAAAACCTAAAGTAAGGGGAGGCACCTGTGGCTCAGTGAGTAGGGCACTGGCCCCATATACTAAGGGTGGCAGGTTCAAACTCAGCCCCGGCCAAACTGTAACAAAAAATAGCCAGGCATTGTTGTGGGCACCTGTAGTCTTCGCTACTCAGGAGGCTGAGGCAAGAGAATTGCCTAAGCCCAAGAGCTGTAAATTGCTGTGAGCTGTGATGCCATGGTACTCTACCAAGGGCAACAAAGTGAGACTGTCTCAAAAAAAAAAAAAAATAAATAATAAAAAATTAAAAAACCTAAAGTAAGATGTGAAGTTAAGGGGAGTATCACTTCCATTCAAATTAGGAGGAGACTTTCATATTTGCTTTCTGTGTTTGTTGGGAATAAAGGTGTGGGATCTGTGGCTGGGTGCACCCAAGATAACATTGAAATGTCCAGACACTTGGGCTCATTTCCTGGAGAACCTATAAAGGTTAGAGACTAGAGGAAGAAACAGAGAACGTGTTTCAGGGCCTTAAATTAAGATTTGGGAAGGTCTCATAAAATTACTCTGAATTCAAAGCCCAGACATGACATACTTGATCCTCAGGAAGCAGTAATCAATCCTCTAATAAAACTGAGTTGTATAGACAAAACCTAACACCTGATATCTTTAGCCATGTCTCTCAACTGTGGTTATACAATTCCTGTTTTGACCAATTGTGGTAAAAACTTTTATGCAAAATGTAGAAGATAGTATATGAGATCTGAAAGGACTCTGAAGTACTCTAGTTTAGACCCTGCCCATTACGGATGAAGAAACTTGACCTACAAGGGCTTAGGAGTTTGCTCCCACATCACCCAATGCAAGCTACAACATCAGAAGACCTTAAGACTTTCAGTGACCAGGCAGGAAAGGTGAGTCAAGTGAAGTAGAGATTAAGTTTGGCCCAGCAAGCCCTGGTCCCTCCTTTGGCCTTTATGGGAAACGTCTATGTCTGCTATGGAGTCTTCACGTGGTTCTGCAGCCAGAGTGAAAGCATGAGTTGGAAGTGAACAGCTCTTGGCTGCTTTTCAACCCACTTGCTATACCTCTGGACTTACAGCATATCTCCAGGACTGGATCACCTGTTCTCAAAAATGGGGACTTTACCTGCCCTGGCTGCAGGAGGAGGTGTGCAGGACTAGAAGTTGAGGTGGGAGCCCCACCCTCATGCTTTTAGAATATCTGTGGTTCAAGGCAGTTGGACAAGGTCCTTAACTTATGTCTACTTCACTTGACTCACCTAAAAAAAAAAAAAAGAAAGAAAGAAAAGAAAGAAAAACCACGTAAATAATAATCCTGCCTTACCCATTTCTGTAAGATCAAAATGGAAAGATAGAAGCAAAAAGGAGCTTGAGTTGTGAAAAGAGAATGTGAAAAGTCTGGTTTGGGATGGAGCATGGCAAGTCATCCTTAGCCATTTTAGTTTAAGTGAGGTCAACCAAAGTGGTCCCCAGTCATGTTCCCAGTGCTGGACACTTCACACCTCAGCCTCTTCCCCCAGGCGTGTCAGGGTGGGGCCAGGGCTGAGATAGGGACAGCTGGCATGGCCTGGAGAAGGGGTCCTCCTGTGCCCTCAGCTCTGAGCTGGAACTACCTGGGCCTCCCAGCTCTGTAGGACAAGTGCCTCTTGGGGCCGCTTCTCTAACGAATGAAAAAAGAATGCCCTTGACCCAGGAGCGAAACTGAACTATCTAAGGAAAACACTGTGAGCAAACACCGGGAGCAGAGGGAAACCATTTGATTAGAGCAGCTCCTGTCGAGTGCGCTATAGGCACACACCTTGCAGCCGGAGGGCGGCAGCTTCTCTGAGGCGGCAGCCACAGGGCCAGTGGGCTTGGACCATGTCCACCACCACATGCCAAGTCGTGGGATTCCTCCTGTCCATCCTGGGCTTGGCGGGATGCATCGCCGCCACAGGGATGGATATGTGGAGCACCCAGGACCTGTATGACAACCCCGTCACCTCCGTGTTCCAGTACGAAGGGCTCTGGAGGAGCTGCGTGAGGCAGAGCTCGGGGTTCACTGAGTGCCGGCCCTACTTCACCATCCTGGGCCTTCCAGGTAGGCATGGTGCACCCCTGGGGCAGGATCAGGGGGCGCAGGAAGGGACCTCAGTTCACACTGAGCCATGTTCCCGCCTCTGGGTGTGATCCTGGCAGCTCTGGCTCAGGATAAAAGCTATGAATAAGAGAAATTGGCTCTGTGTCACATAGGGCAATGGTCATCAAGAAGAAAATGGGGGAATTCATATTCAAGACAAAGGAATTGCTAGTAAGGAGGCAGGCCATCAGAAGAATGGGTCTAATGTAAGAGCATGCTCCTGATACCTAGAATAAAAGGAGAAAGTAAATTACATGCATATATGAGCACGTGACTTGCTCCTTCTTGCACATACATGAGACTAGGGAAGTAAGATGGTGAGTGTTTTGTTATAGGAAAAGTCTATGGAGAGCTAATTTAACTTTATTCTCAATTCTATTAAATACTTCTCTTGAAAAATTGGAATCTCCGTAGGTGTCAAAAAAAGTCGTTAAATTATATATGTCCCTTTTTTTAATTGATATTGAGAACATCTGATATACTCTTCTAAAAATCAATGTATATCAAAATATAATAATAGAGTTATAATAAAGTAGGATATAAATATAATTACAAAGGGGACATCCTAGGGCCATTTTAGTTTAAGTGAGGTCAGCCAAAGTGGTCTCTAGTCATGTTCCCAGTGGCGGACACATCAGCTTTTTCCCCAGGTGCTGGGGAAATAAGTTAAACTACTATTTTTAATAGAGATAATCATTTCAAATAAGGATCAAAGAAACTTTGCATTTAAGATAATATAGGAGCTCTATCTGTATTTTTTTTAAGAAGTAAGCAAGAAAATAAGAGGCCAAGCTAATCAGTGACTTTAAGGGGTGGCCAAGATGTGACTGTGGTGGGGAAAGGAGAACAGTGTTAGGTATTGCCTCTCTGAGACAAATACTTTGTAAACAAGTACATGGAAATAAATTTGCCAGAAATTTTCAAGAGGCTATGGAGCCCTTGAAAATGAATTATGAAAAGCAATTCAACTAACTCATCTTCATTCTCTAAAAGAAATAGAAGATGGGTTTCAGAGTAGATTTGTATTATTCATTCCATTTTTGGATGCCATTCTTTGCAGGTACAACAGGATCACTGACTCTGTGCAAAGACTTGCTTAGGGAAGCTTGGGAAGTAGAGCTCAGCCAGGGGAAAGAAAACCAGACTGAGGAGGTCTGGTACACTATAGTGGGAGGGGACAGGTCAGAGGAATGAAATGCAAGACAGGGAAGGTTGTGTTGCTAGCTACACCTAATTTTAACTATTACATGAAGAAGAAAATATTTGCCTTACATTCAAAATTAAGGCATGACATCATGCTCAGAACCTCTTCCCAGAGCTCCAAGACATATCATCAATCTCTTGCTTACTCTGTATCACAGTTTCCACAAGTAAGACTCCCAAATATTACACTCCTCTAAATGAGCTAATCCCATTTCTGCCATCCTAACTTGTCATTCCTATTCTACCAAACGATCCTATCCTCTCTGACCCATCTCAGGGGTCCTCTTCCTCCTTGAAAGGGGGGAACTGCCTTCACTTCCCCCTTGAAAGTTTTAGTCTGGGCTACAGCACATCCCCACTATCTCCATGGGCTCTGAAGGCTTTGTGCCATCCCATCTGAGTTGAGCCCTGTTGATCAGACCCTCTACTTCTTGCCTCTTGCATCTCTTCTCCTCACTTGTGACCTCCTTTCCTGGGAAATCTTGTTTTCATCCTGATCATGGTCAAGTTCTGTCTCTCCTGGGTCATTGACAACCAAACCAAAAGACTGCATTTTCCTACCACCCCTTACCCTGTACCTTTATCAGTCTGGTTTCTATCCTTCATCTCTTTAGAGATGTTGTTGACTATAGCAGAGGATCAAAGGAGTCTTCTCATCACTAGCTTCCAGTTCCCCATCCCTAGCTTATCTAGATACAGACATCATGGTTCCCCATCCCTAGCTTATCTAGATACAGACATAACAGCCTGACACCAAGCCTTCCTACACCTCTCACCTACTTCCCTGACCTGTCACTTCCCAGTCCTCCTCCCCCATCCTATCTTCTCCCTGTCCTTCTACTATACTCTAGACTTGATCCTGGACACTCACTGGCCCCACATTCTTGAATATCCCTCTCTACCCCCCTAACTACCCTTTCCACAAATTTACCTTGAAGCCTCCTCAAGTCCCCAAATTGAATTGGATTTCATGGATTTCTGTACCAAACCCAGAGCATTTTCATGGCATTGAACATATTAACCCTACAAGACACTTCTCATAAATCTGAGAAGCATTCATGGGGTAAGTACAAAGAGTACTCTACATAAACTGGCCTTCCTGGCACATGTAAACCTCAGGGGAGGTGACAGGCACATGTGTTAATATCAAATAGATGTCATGGGGGGTTTTACACCTGTGTTTGGAACATCATGAGGAAAGCAATTATTCAGTGGCAAGGATCAGGAGGGGAGAGAATCAGGATGGTTTCACTAACAGTTTCTGTTTGAGTCTGAACCTTAGCTTTTAACTTGGTTATTTATATATTTGTGTCATTCAGCTCCTGTGTTACAGGTCCCTTCAGCTAGGTCAGAATTATGTCCCTAGTTCCGAGGGCCTAGTAAGAGTGAGCATTCAGCAAATGGTTGATAAACAAGTTGAAATGAATAGGAAGAATAGTTTAAGTGTTTATGCAAGCCATATGAACTAAAAACAGGCCTAGGGTTTCCCAAGAAAAAGACAGTAGATTCCCTAGGCACTACAATTTTTTGCTGTTTTTCCTCCATATGTAATAAAAGACTTGGCCTTCCTTGCCTGAAACAGATTCATTAGTTCATGAAATCACGTATTCAGCAAATAGCCTTTTGCATGTCCAGGGACTCTGCTAATCAGAGTCGTTAATGTCATCTGTGGCAATAAACAAACCTAAATAGCTCAGTGGATTAACAAAACCAAAGTTTACTTCCTGCCCACTAAAGTCCACTGTGGGAAGAGCAGCCTCCTTGCAGTTACACTATCCAAAGTTGCTGAGGCAAAAGAAGAAAGGTTCAAAGGAGGCACAGCCACTCTTAACTGCCTCAGCCTGCAAGAACATTGGCCAGAGGTAGCCACAAGGCCCTGGGAGCTAGGAGACATCGGAGCTACAGCTAATTAGTGAGCACCTACTGTGTCTGCAACAGGAACCATTTGAATAGTAACTGCCTGGGCTGCAACATAGCAACCATACTGATTTCAGTTCTGCTAGAGAGGCAATTCTAGCCCAAACCAGTGAGCGTGCAAAGGATATACCATTGATTTCTATGTATTTTTCATACAAATATTGAATTCCTCTATGTGTAAAATATTATCTGATATAAGATAGTAATAATATAATGTATAGTGTGTGGCTTCAGAAGCCAGACATTTTTGTAGGGGTGGCCTGCAATCAAGAAGGAGGTGGAGTTTGAGATGAGTTTCTACATTATAAAATGTCCCTGGCCCTTAATGTCAGAGGAATGTAAATATAGCCATAAAAAAAAGCAAAATTTTTCTAAAATGTAAGAGAAAGAAAGGAGAGGTGGGAGAGGGAGGGAGATCTGGTAATGCTAAGCACTTCTATTCCATGTCAGGCCAGACATCACTCTCAGAGAGGAAACTCTGTTGCCACCCATTGGAGGCCTGAGATGTTTCAAACCCATGAAGGGAGAAGTCTTGGGCTCTCTGAGGAGGGTTTTAGGGTACAGTAGGCTTGGAGGAAGGGCTTCCTTATATCACATCTGCATAACTGCAGATGTGAATATCAGGTCGTGCCACAATGTCCTCAGGACTCCTGGGAACTGGTGGTCTTTCCTCTGCCAGCAAGCTGTGGCCGAAGGGTCCCGATGTGCCCGTCTTGCATCTCCCACAACATCCAGCATGGCCCAAAGTGGCCATGGATGGTTGGGGGAGGGGATTGGGTGCTGCTTTCTGTCCAATCCCAGTTGTGCTATGAAAAGTCAAGCTGGACTGAACCAGTGTGGTAACTGGGGGCAGTTTCCAGCAGCCACCACAGAGGTACACCCAAGTCCTGCCTGTCTGGGTCAAGGGAACAGGACTCCACAAGAAACCAGGAAAAGCATTTCTTCAGACTGAGACTGCAGAAAAGGAAATATTTTAAATCACTGATAATCTGTGGCCTTGGAGAGCAGTGTGGATTTAAGAGCAGCCAGTCCTCATGGAGCAAGAATGGCTGCACTATAAATTGGCATCCCCAAATACGAATATCTGTTTGATGACTTAGATTTGGCCAACTAAAGTAAGGAATGGGCAGGAAGACTACCAGGAAGCAAAGGCTCGAAACAAACTCAAAAGCTGAAGGCAGCAATGTAAGGAGATGCAGCAGCCGAGAGGGAGCTGAGGGTGGCTGTGAACACTGGTGGGGAGTAACATTAACTGGCCAGGACCTAACCTTTAACTTGCCATCAGAAACAATTGCTTTTTCTTGAATATGGCAAGAGGTTTAGGGAAGAGAGCTCTGAGGCAAAGGAGCTGGAAAAAGTGCAGAGCAGGTAGACATGGAAGGTTGCAGAGAGTTTAATTTTGACCTAGAATTCAGGAAAGTACCACTCTCTAGCAGAGAAGTAAGCCTTTAAGTGTTTACAGAAAAGTACCAGGCACATACCTATGACCCTTTAGTTAATAATCATAAAACTCACTACCAGTTATTAAATTCTTCCTAAGTACAAGCTCTTTTATTGCAAGATCTCACTTAAGTTTTCGTTCATCGGACAAAAATGTATTATGTCTATTTGGAACTTACAGCCATAGAATAATTTAATTCAATTTAACAAGCTACATTAAGTAACCTACAGATCTGTTAATAATGAACATGACAGTGGTAGCAGGACTGCTTACCTGTAGACTACCAGCTCTGTATAACTGATAGCCCAAGAGTCCCTCTCATTGTATTCTACCCAGTCAATGCAGCATACAGTGCTCTGAGGAGAGTGCCCAGAAATACAGGTAAATATCATTTACTAGACTGCACATCAACTCTTTAATCTTCAAGGAAATAAGTATTAGCTTTATTTTTGCAAAGATGGAAACTGAGGCTCAGAGGAAAAGGCAAAGTAACCTGCCCCATGTCCCATGGATAGAAGATATCAGAAGTAGTGTTTAAATACAAGCCTGCAAGACTTCCAAGCCTGTGCTGTCTTCCTCTGCCTCATGCCCAGACCCTGTCTCTACATTCCCACTAGGAATGGGTTGCATTAGAATTGAAGAGATTGGTTTGGGCTCAAGCACAATAAGAGCAGAGGATATATAGGCACCTTGACCCATTGAAAGCAATATCATTAGTGATGCAGTTAGGAGTATCAAGTTTAAAGCACAGTCGACTTGCACTTGGTTCCTATTTCCCCTCCGGTTAGACAGTGGAAAGGAAGAACAAGGGACAGTCTACAAGCAGGTGGAGAAGGGGCAGAGACCTGGCAAACTCATGTCCCTAGCTCCATCATGTCCCTGGCTTGGCATCATAGTCAAGAAATGTTTTTTCTAATGTGTTTGTGAATATCTGGACTGAATTTGGTGCAGTGGCAAGCCCTACAATTACAGGCAGGTGAGTTGGCATCAAGGGCACAGCTTGGTCACCTACGTCTGTTTCCTCATCTGTGACATGCCTCACAGGAAAGCATTTGTGTGAACGTGCTCCTGGCCTGGCATCACTAAATCATCAATGCTGTGCCTACACCACTCACAGCACTCCAATAGGACGTTTTATCTCTCAGATGTTTTTTCTTCTCCCAAATTAACTATCTTTTATGAATCCAAATATCTAAAGTAAAGATAATTGGGGGTCTTTTGTTTCCTTTCCTTGCCCTCATCCCACCTGTGAGACAGGCATATCACCATTTCTCAGCCCCTTTGCAGGCATGAGATTTTTGATTTTTTAAAAATATTATTGGCTACATTTCCCCCTTTCTACCCCAATATGTAAAAAATAACAGCCACTGGAGAGTTAGGGAGTTTCCCAACAAACTGTAAATCATATTTTCACACACAAGAATGGAGGTTTTATAACCAAACTGCATTTAACACAGAGAACAATTTCACAAAATCCAAGGCAAAAATCCAAAGGGGGAAATAATGCAAGACTGTTCATAAGTATTTTTTTTCTAAAGGAGCTGCCCTGTTTATTACTTCTTGCTATCGTCTGAATGATTTCACCGGTTGTGAAACTTACTTGTCTTTCTCTAATTGTTTTTTTTTTTTAATCTTTTTTTTTTTTTATTAAATCATAGCTGTGTACATTGATATGATCATGGGGCATCATATACTAGCTTCATAAACCATTTGACACATTTTCATCCCAATATTCAACATAGCCTACTGGCATTTTCCCAGTCACCGTGGCATGACATTTACATTTCACATTTGCTGAGTTTCACCCTTGCCCTTGTGAGATGCCCCGTAGGTGTGATTCCACCAATACCCCTCCCTCAACCCCCCTCCCCCCTCCCTCTTCTCCCT
>CAUYPK010002691.1:0-15089 GCA_963574355.1 Loris lydekkerianus
TACCATGGAATATTACGCAGCCTTAAAGAAAGATGGAGACTTTACCTCTTTCATGTTTACATGGATGGAGCAGGAACAATTTTCTTCTTGGCAAAGTATCTCAGGAATGGAAGAAAAAGTATCCAATGTACTCAGCCCTACTATGAAGCTAAACTATAGCTTTCACATGATGGCTATAACCCAACTATAGCACAAGACTATGAGGAAAGGGCCAAGGAAGGGGAAGGGAGAGGGTAGGTTTGGGTGGAGGGAGGGTAATAGGTGGGGCCACACCTAGGGTGCATCTTAGAATGGGTACAGGTGAAACTTACTAAAGGCAGAATACAAATGTCTACATACAATATCTAAGAAAATGCTATGAAGGCTACGCTGAACAGTTTGATGAGAATATTTCAGATTGTATGAAATATGAAACCAGCACATTGTACCCCTTGATTGCACTAAAGTACACAGCTATGATTTAACAATAAAAAAAAATTAAAATTAAAAAAAGAAGTTCATAGATTAAAGAAAAAGAAGAAGAAGAAATAGGCTAGGACATACCTAGTCATACTTGAAAATACAAATTAAGCAATAAGTAATCAACTGTATCTAAATAGATGCTCTCTGTAGTCCGGAGTCTGGTTTAATCCTATTTCAGCCATTTAGATCCCTCATAAGAGCTTTGGCAGGTATAATTCTAAACAGGGGAAGACATAAACATTGCCAAATACACACCTTGCCAATTATTCCCTAATGAGAGCAATCTAAATATTCATTAACTGGGTCTCCTCATGTGCAAATGAGGCATTCCTTTTTTTTTTTTTTTTTTTTTTTTTTGAGTCAGAGTCTCAAGCTGTTGCCCTGGGTAGAGAACTATGGTATCCCAGTTCACAGCAACCTCCAACTCTTGGGCTCAAGCAATCCTCTTGCCTCAGTTTTTCTATTTTTAGGAGTGATAGGGTCTCACTTTTGCTCAGGCTGGTCTCAAACTCTTGAGCTCAAGTCTTCCTAGGGCAGATGAGAACCAGCTGATCTAAGTTTTGTAGAAGTAAGTCAAGTGTTTTGTGCTTTATGTTCAGAATGTGATAGTAAGAGGAGCCACTCCCATTTTCACCCCTTGAATCTCTGTATCTTGACTATGACACAGTGTCACTTACTTGTTGATAATTCAAAGCATAATCCTCAGTCAGTAAGAAAGCCATCTAGATTTCAGAGAGTTATCCCCAAATGATGCCATTTTTGAAACTTCAATTATCTATTCCTATATTCTTTTCTTAATTTTTTAAATTAAAAAATATTTTTTTTTGGAAACAGGGTCTCACTCTGTCACCTCAGCTAAAGTTCGGTGGCATCATAGCTCACTGCAACCTTAAACTCCTGGGCTCACGCGATAGTCCTGCCTCAGCCTCCCAGGTACCTAGGACTATAGGTGCTTGTCACCATATCTGCCTAATTTTATTCCTACTTTCTATAATGATAACTTCTTTTGGGTGATGGAGTACATGGTAAACCACTACATCCCATGGTGAGGAGAAATCCATATTGCTTAGCCAGGCAGGGCCTCCATCCCTGCCACATTGAAAACAAACTGGACCTCTATTTGAACTACTTACTGCTTTCCCACAGGCTACAGGGAAAGAGGCTAACTGACATCACATGACAGCCACCCTGCCTGGTCAATTGCAAAGAGAGCCTCACTGGATTCACTGGGATTGTGCCCATGTGGAGAGGTCCATTGTCTTCCCAATATACTAAAGAGGTCCATTGTCACCAATATACTAGATCCATTAAGGACCCATGAGTTGGCACAGATCTACACCTCTGGCCTCAGTCCATCCAGACAACATGCTCAGTGTTCGGTCCTAAGAGAAATTTGGGCTGTGATGCTTCCTTAGTCCACATCTACCTGGTACTTACAAATTGCAAAGGACAATCTGTGAACCAGGTCCAAATGTTCTCTTCCTCTCAACTGTCAATACGAACAGGCCACAGACACAGACCAAGGGAGAATGAAAATTGCAGTGAGAGTAGGTGCTATGGGAGACAGAGCCAGGTGCTCATGACACCTGTGCCATAGGGCACTGCTCATACCTAATCTGGAAATACTACTTACACTGGATGGATTTCTGCTGTGCATGCTCAACTTTATGGCTCAATGGATCAGTGTATTTATCACCCAAGTATGCTGAGTGACAAACTACCCCAAAACTTAGAACAAGCATTTGTGACTTGACATAGTTCCTGAAGGTCAGGAATCTGGGCACAGCTCAGCTAGGAAGATCTGGCTCAAGGTCTCTTATAAGGTTGTAGGCAAGCTGTCAGCCGGGGTTATAGTCACCTCAAGGCTTAGCTAGACATGTTGTATCCCAATGGTTCTTAAACAGGGGTAATTTTGATCCCCGGAAAATACTCGGCAATACCTGTAGACATTTTTGTTGTCACAACTACGGGGAGTGGCATCTAATGGGTAGAAGCCAGGGATGCCACTAAACAGCCCACAATGCACAGGATGGTCCCTACAACAAAGAATTACCTGCCACACAAACGTCAATAGTGTCAAGGGAAGAGACCCTGCTGCTGTGCCCTCCTTTGCTCTGGTCTCCACACAAGACTTGTAGACTTATGGGCTGTTCAAAACACCACTCTGAACAATACACTCTAAGAGGGGGTATGCTATCTCAGAAATCAAAAGAGGTACAAGACATTGTAGCTCTTTCTTAGCAACAGGTGGTACAAAGTACAATAATTTGTCTTTCACTCTAGAGAGGAAATGCCAATATTCTCCACACCACTGGACTCCTAGAATCTTCTCCAAGACAGCAGCCCTTTGATTTTTCTTGGGGATTATCTCCCACTTCCTAGCATACATGTATCTAAGGCATGTAGGATATTTGCTATTTCCTGCTCACTGTGTCCCTAATGTAATACATCAGCATGAGGTTTTGTGATATAGCAAGATGCTGATGGCTCCTGAAGACTAGACCTTGTCACAGACCCATGGAGGCAACACAGGCCTGTGGTAAGATAGGGAGGTGTTTTACCCATCATTCTCCTGGTTGAGAGCTTCTCCTGCTGGTGATCTTTGCTAACTTGGTACTGAGGGGAAAAAAGCATCCACCTGATCAGAAGCTATGTACAAAGTGCCAAGAGATTTGTTGTGTTCTCCAGTGAAAGAGATGACATCTGTTCTAGCACTTGAATTTTTTTTTTTTTTTTTTCAGACAGAGCCTCAAGCCGTCGCCCTGTGTAGAGTGCTCTGGCATCACAGCTCACAGCAACCTCTGACTCCTGGACTCAAGCAATTCCCCTGCCTCCACCTCCCAAGTAGCTGGGACAACAGGCACCCACCACAACGCTGGCTATTTTTTGGTTGCAGCCGTCACTGTTGCTTGGCGGGTCGGGGCTGGATTCTAACCCGCCAGCTCAGGTGTACGTGGCTGGCGTCTTAGTCGCTTGAGCCACAGGTGCAGAGCCAGCACTTGAATAATTTTATGAGAATTCAGCTATTCTCCAATCACCATCTTATTTCTGCACATGCCAAACAGAGTTAAATGAGGACATGGCAGAACAACTGCTGTATTGTTCAAGTGTTAGAAGGAAGTGCTAATCTCTGCAATTTCACTATGGACACTGCTTTTGGTTCCCTGGTACACAGGAAGGGGAAATCCAGGGAAGCTTCCACTTGGCCCTCCTGCCATAGTAACACTGACTATGCAGGGCAGGGAATTGTGTAGGGGTGGGTTCTTTTAGTTTGTGAGGATACTTATTACAACCCTATTCGGGAATGAAAAATAACCACAGCTTGAGTGAGTCAGCTCCTTGGAATCCAAGGAGGCAACTAGAGGCTAAACTTTCATTCACCACCTAATTACCATAAGTGACCGCGCCCCCAGAGGTCCAGAGCCATTTGGGGTCTCTAGTGCTTAGCAGCGACTCATACAAATGTCCAGAAATCCACCAAAAGCCTGGATACTCCCTGTTCCTCAGGGCACAGTCAGCTTACTGAATGGTTGCATATATTTTGGAAAAGACTTAAAGGAAGATCTGTGCTAGATACTCACAGCAATGTTACAGGGGCCCTGCTCAAGGCTTCCTAGCTTCTCCTTCATCTAAACTTTAGATTTCTCAATCCTTAGAATGCCTCCAAAATCAGCTGAAGTGCTTGCTAAAGCAAAGACCACAGAACCCACCTCTAGAGTTCTGTGTCAGTAGGTTTGGGACAGGTTCTGAAAATGTGCAGTTCTAACAAATTCCAAGGTGATATTGCTGCTGCTAATTCTAGGTCACAGTTCAAGAAACGGTGATTGAAGGATCTCTAAGTCTTTGTATTCTCTCAAGTCTGAGATTTTGGTAAGAGGCTACGACTCTCCATTGAACAGCTCAAGTTTCTATTCACTAGCCCTAAAGATTTTCCAGTTACATATATCAAGTAATTCTTAGTAGACCATTTATTTTGGTCCAAGGGCCACCACAAACAATTAGTCAATAGCAAAGATCTCTGTGTGCTTGCTGCCCCAAGCCCTCTGACCATTTTTGCAACTGTACCCATCCTGTTTCTAGATATTAAGGACTGCCACTTGGCTCTGTCCCTCTGAAAACCCACCATCCATTTAAACTAAGAAGTCTATTTTAATGAAGATGTCTGCTCTCAGTGAGAGCATGTTTTAAGAATTCCAAAACAAGACAGTTGGTTTGAAACACCCGCCAAGTCTGCAGACACTTGACCACAATAATATTAATCAAGAAAGGCCTGTTTTGTTCTTCTTACCACTCTATCACATCTATGTCAGAAACTGGTGTGCCTGATTGTATTGAGAATTATCTCAAGGAGTGAATTTTAAAAGGTATTAAAAAGTGTAAGTAAGGTTGTTTTATAATTGAACTCTCAAATACCTGCTTGTTTAATGTACCAGTAATAAAGGAAAATGATATGGGAACATATGGTTTTATCTCCAGAGAGAAGGCAGAAGGTAATCTAGCATACTCCCAGACACAGCTCCAGCTTCCCAGTCCCCACCCTCCCAGGACTGCACAGAAAGGCAGCTGTAGAAAGCACTGTCATGAGAAGAAAAGATTCTACTGTGGTCGGAAAAGTACATACCTGGGGTTTTCTTCCCACCAGGCCATTCTCCCCCAATTGTTCTGAAGATACTGCAAATACGCCTACCTACTTACTAGGTACAAAACAATCCCAACACATTTCTGAGTGTTAAAAAGGAGACTGGGTGAAGTAAAAGGCAATTTCATGGAACATCCCTCAGGAGGTTCAGACATTAGACCTGCCTGAGTTTCCATCCTGAATATCCCCAAACCATTTATTGGAAAGCCTATCATTCCCTCTCTTTTTAGTAAATAATAAAATAAGCTATTTAAATAAAGCATTCAAATACACAACAACAGTCACTGGTGATCTGCCAAGAACAGTTTTGGTTTAGTGGGGCTGAAAGTCCTGACTGGAGGAGATTTGACTGTTTCTGGATTCTGCCCTCTCCTTTAGATCCACTGGCCCATGCTTACAGTGGCACCAGAAGGACAGTAAGAGGGCTCCTGGGAGCAGACAGTGTGAGTGAGAAGTATAACAGAAGAGGATGTCAGAAAGGGATGTTCTGCATATTTGGCCGTAGCATCGCATAGGGTCTTTAAACTCTGAGATGAGAGACGTTGTAGGGCTCTGATCACAGGAGTGATGTGACTTGATGAGTGTTAACAGGGTCACTCTGACTGCTGTTCTATGAAAATCATGCTGTAGGGGGAAGGGTCAGACATGAGACCACTGAAATCATTCAGGGAACAGAGGACAGCTGCTTGCACTGTGGTGTTGGAGGTACACATAAGGAGAGGCAGCCAGAATCTGGATATAATCTTAGGGTAGAACCAACAAGGCTTCCTAATGGATTGGATATGAGGTCTGAACAAAACAGTAATTTCAAAGATAAGTCTAAGAGTTTTTGAGTAACTCGAAGAATTGAGTGCCTATTGCCTGACATGAAGAAGTACGTGGGAAGAGTAGGTTTTTATGGGAAAGATCAAATTTTAGACATGTTTTAATTTGAGCTTTCTCTATGGGACTCTAGTAGAGATGTCAAGTAGATAGTTCAAGACACAAGACTTGTGTTTAAGAGAGACATGCAGGCCAGGCATAATCTGAGAGTCTTGGGAATAGACAGAGTATCACCATATGATTAGATTACATCGCCAGCCAAAGGGGCACATCCAGGGACAAGGTCTATGGACTAATTCCTTATGGGACAAAGGAGAGTGAGAAGGAGCAGCTTGTAAAGTCAGAAGACAGTGTGGTATCACTGAAGCCAAGAAAAGACAGTAGTCCAAGGAGATTGGGCAGATGAGCTCTCCCAAAGGCGGCTGACAAGCATAGGAAGATGAAGACCAAGTACTCCCCACTGGCTGTACCAATGCTGTAGCAATGGTGATGGGTGATCTGCCAAGAATGGTTTTGGTTTAGTGGGGTTGAAAGTCCTGACTGGAGGAGATTTGAAAACACAGAAAAAGGACTGGAAATAGTGAATTTAGACACTGTTTTCCTAGAAGCTTTGATGGACAAGGGAGCAGACAAATGCAGCAGTACTTGAAGGAACAAGTGGCCCACGAGGAAAATTTTCTTTCAGGAGGTGAAAAATGACAGCACGTGTTTTCTCCCTGGAATGATCCAGTAGAGAGAGAAGATGATCCAGTACATGTTGGTGATGTAGGAAAGAAAGGATAGAATCGCTCAAGTGAGGTGTGGGTGCCCATCCAGGCTAACAGGCACTCTCAGGCACTACTGCACAAACTTTGTACTGGCTCTGAAGCAAAATTTGGCATTATACAAGGTTGGCATAAATAGAAAAAATTAACCAACTCATAGTTACATTTTACATCATATTTTACATTTTTCATATTTTTGTATTTGTATATCAATTTGTAGAAAAATATTTTATAAATATTTTATAAAACTGTATAATAAATATTTTATAAAAAGTACAATTTCCCATTTCCCCTTGGTATGTATATATGGTGATCTTCGGGATACCCTGAAGATCAAAATTAGAGATGCACACATTCTTTGACACAGCAGTTCATTTCCTTTCCAAGATTCCATTCTACATATATGCTATGACTGATGTGCAAGGACAAATCTACATTTATTACAATATTGCTTATTACAAGGTTGCAAAAACCTGGAAAAAACTTAAGCATATATTGATAGCAATGATTAAGCCCCTATCTGACATAGCATTGAAAGTCAGGTGGATATATGGTGCTCTGGAAAAATTTCCAAAGTTACTCAAGTGAAAAATAGTCAAGGTTTAGAAGAATACATAGTATATACTTCCATCTGTGCAAAAATATAGAGATTAAGATAATTAATAATTAGATAATCAGAGTAATATATAAAACATAAAATGTATGTTCAAAAAACATTTCTGAGAGATCATATGGAGTCTTAATTTCCGCTGGATATCCTTTTCTAATGTTTTTTAGAAAATTTACTTACTATTTTTCATCAAAAATTAATAGAAGTAGAAAAAAGTCTTTGCTAGAAAAGAAGAAAGTAAATTTGACAATACTGTCTGCATTATGTCTATTTTCTTATATCATGTTGAAGGAAGAGATGCCACTATCTTCTAGTGTTTTCATAAAAAGATAGTGGATAAATCCTTTTAAGCTGATTTTACTGAGCCAATAACCAGCAAGGTCTTTAATAAATAATTTGTAATTTTGGAATAGAAATTCTTATTCAGCATACTCTACGTAAAAGATTTGTAATTTCAAAGTGTATTTCTGCTGGGCACACTATGTGCAGTCAATAAAAACTTGTTGGATTAAATCTGATCACTGATTAGATGAGTGACAACCCTATGCATTTAGGAAATATAATAATTTAAAAATAAAACATTAATGTGACTCCCTTCTTTTAAAGGTAAGTTTGTGTTGGTGCATACAGATATGGATATTTAATATAAATTAACATATTTTCATTTTTAGCTTAGTGGACAACATATAATGATGCTATGAACTAAACCAAAAGTCATTTTTACATAATTTTAAACTATTCAATCATTCACTAATAGAAGAAGTCATCAATTAGTGATACAAAGGAAAATGAGAAGCAGAAGAACAATTTCCAGAAGGAGAAATTATGCCTGAGGTTGAGAGTTTAAACATGTAGCCGTATTGAATTAAGAGGATATTTTTAACATATAGGTTTTAGAAATTAACAATTCCTTAAAGAATGTACTATAACCATTTGGTACCTCTGAAAAGGGAAAGTGAAAGTTCATCATTTTTAGTGTTTGTAAGCTAGGAATCTCTTCTTTAGTACTTTCATAAACCACATTCATTTTAATGACCACATTGACCTTGATGGATGACAAGACCTTGAATGTGAGCTTTCTAAAACATCAAGTAAGAATGTATTTATTTCACTATTTTTAGTATTATGCATTCTTGCTGTAATCAAATTTTTGAAAACTAGCACTATATACTACACACTGTTAACATATATGACAATCCTTTTATTTCAAAACCATAAGGATATTTTAAGCATTAGGGATTATCTACTGTTTGCTTAGGAACACATTTTCCCTTTCTCTGGTTTATTGAATTTTTTATGAGTTACATAGTATTCCATGCTCTGTGCTAAATGCCACTTATCTCCCCTTTTGCAACTGGAGTGCAAGCACATATTCTATTTAATTATTGATTTTAAAGTCCACCTGAAGCTGAAGAAGTAATTATTCATAGGGTGGAATTGCTGGGTTGGAAGTGTATTTTCAACAAATATTAGGATTTTGCTTTTAATATTGGGTGTATTTGCTGCTTTTTTTTGTTTGTGAATAGACAATAATACAAGCAACGAATAAAATCTTCATACTAAGGTGCAATTATTTGTTGGCAAGACCTACATTTTGACAGACTTCTAAGACTGAAAAGGCTAAATTTTGGTTTGCTGACAAAAGGCTCACCCATCAATTCAAACTGGAATTGATTGATGGAGCATCCTTATAGTTGTATGAGAGCTTATGCAAGGTGCTATGGATGAGAAATTTTCCAACTCTACAGTGCATATGAAACATCAAAGGGTCTTGTTAAGATGTAGAGTTGGGTCCACAAATCTGGGGTGGGATCACATGATCCCAGGTGATACTGGTGCTGCTGGTCCACAGACCTCGCCTTGAATAAAAACACATAGAGCAGGATCCATAATCTTGGCTCCAAGTTTTAGAAAAAACTTAAAAAAAATACATTCAAGTCCCACCTCAGATCAACTGAATCACAATCTCCAGGGATGAGATTCAGGCAGGAGTCATTGGTAAATGCTCCCCAGGTGCCATGGACTGAATTGCGTAGCTTCTCTTCCTCCAATTCCATAAGCTAAAGACCTAGTTCCAATGCAATGACATTTGCAGATGGGGGCTTTGGTAGATAATGAGGTCCTAAGGGCAGGGAACTCATGATGGGATTAGTGCCCTTCTAGGGAGAGATAACAGAGAGTGCTCATGCATACACTCTCTTTCATTTCAATCTCTTTTTCTCTCTGTGTGCCATGTAAGGACACATTAAGAATGCAGCTGCCTACCAACCAGGATGAGCCTGCCCTAGACCTGACCTTTCTAGCCTCCAAACTGTAAGAAAATAAATCTGTCTTATTTAAGCCACCTGTTCTGTAGTATTTTGTTATGATGGCAGAAGCTGTCTAATGCATCAGGTGATTCTAACAGTATACTGCCTAAGGTGATGAACATTGTTGTAAAAGGTATTGAGGTGGCATAATCATAACTCTGCTTGAGGACACTTAGAACCCACATGGGAAGCTATAATATGTAGTCAAGTATAAGAATATTAAGAGACTCAGAGTAAGAGAGCAGTCAGGGTAAGAGTAATAAGGGAGGAGGAGTGTTCTGAAAGGGTGTGCTGAGGAATGCATTTTTAAAATATTGAAAGTATAACTTATTTTTATTTTTATTTTTGAGACAGAGTCTCACCTTGTCACCCGGGGTAGAGTGCTGTGGCATCACAGCTCACAGCAACCTGAAACTCCTGGGCTCAAGTGATTCTCTTGCCTCAGCCTCCCACGTAGCTAGGACTACAGGTACCCACCACAATGCCCCACTATTTTTGTTGTTGTTGTTGTCATTGTTGTTTTATAGCTGGCTGGGCCAGGTTTGAACCCTCCACCCCCACTCCAAAAAAAAATAATAAATAAATAAATAAGTTTAACCTAATTATACAATTAAAATGGCTGCAAAATATTAGATACTCAACTATGAGTTTTGACTATTGTACACACATGTGACTATTACCCCAATCAATCTGTAGAACATTGTCATCAACCTAGATCTCTATCCAGCCAATTCTCACCATTCTCAGAAGAAACCACTGCTCTCATTTCTATCACCATAGATCAGCACTTTCTGCTTTGGAACTCCATATAAATGGAATCATACAGAAAGTGGTTTTTTAGTTTCTGGCTCTGTTATTCAGGATCATTATCTTGGGATTAATCTATATTATTCTCCAAATTCAACAAAGGATGAAAAATCTCCACCTTTTTATGACTGAATAGTGTTCCATGGTGTATATATACCACAGTTTATTAATTCATTCATGCTTTGATGGGCACTTGGGTTGTTTCCACATCTTCAACATGAGAGAAAAGTCTCAATTAAATTCCAGAAAGAGGAGAGGAGGCTCAGTAGCTTTCCACCCAGTGGATACAAAGTGTGAATATATGGCACACTCCATGGGTGTAGGACACAAGTACAACTCTGACTTTCACCTTTCATGTGTAAATTATATAACCTAAGGGTTTGTACCCCCATATTAATCAGAAATAAAAACCAAATATAAATATTAAAAAATCTATATTATTACATTATGTCATTATGTCATTCTTTTTTGTTGCTGGGTTCTATTGTATACCATAATTTACTTATCTATTTAACTGCTGATGGACATAAGGGCTATTTCTAGTTTTGAGCTATTAAAAATAAGTCTATTATGAATATTCTTCTTAAAGTCTTTGCCTTTTCAACATGTTTTCATTTCTGTTGGGTAAACACCTAGAGGTAATATTTCTGTGATATGGGACAGATGGAAGTTTAACTTTTGAAAGAAACTTCAAAACAGTTCCCTAACATGTTTCTATCTTTTTATTCTCCCACCAGCAATGTACAATCATTTTAGTTGCTCCATACTTCCTTCTTCTTTTTTATTTTTTTGAGACAGAGTCTTATTATGTCGCCCTTGGTAGAGTGCTATGGTGTCACAGCTCACAGCAACCTCAAACTCTTGGGCTTAAGTGATTCTCTTGCCTCAGCCTCCCAAGTATGTGGGACAACAGGTGCCTGCCACAATGCCCAGCTATTTTTGTCGTTGTTGTTGTCATCGTTGTCATTGTTGTTGAGTAGGCCCAGGCCGGGTTCAAATCCACCAGCCCTGGTGCACGTGGTTGGCACCCTTGGTGTTGTCAGTATTTTCTATTTTAAGATCTCATTATTTTTTTAATGCACTCATCTATGTTAGAGTAACAGTTTAGTGTAGTGGTTAAGAATTTGAATCCTTAAAGCAGTGATTTTCAGCCTTTTTTATCTCATGGCATGCTCGAACATATAGTAAAACTTCTGCAGCACACTTAAATTATGTTAATCAAAATAAAGAATAAAAAAAAGAATATACTTACTGTGCTTTGAACTTCTTTCAAAAATAATTTAATGAATGATCTTTACTAATTTTCACAGCAGGGCGGTGCCTGTGGCTCAATGGGTGGGGCACAGGCCCCATATACCAAGGGTGGTGGGTACAAACTTTCATGGCATAAATAAGATCCTCCATGTGCCACAGCACACCAGGTGGAAATCACTGCCTTAGAGAATCATCTAGAAATAAAAGAAAATTACAAACATCCATTTGTCCCAGCAATCCCACCTCTAGAAATGTACCAACATTTAAGTTTACTCAGTGCAGCACTGACTGCAATAATAAAACATTATAAGGAATGTAAGGGTCTAGTAACAGAGAACTGATTGAAAAAGCTATACTAAGTCCACACCAGGCAATTATTCTAAGGAGAGAATGAGAAAGGTTTGTATATAAGGAAAGATCTACAGAATATGCCATTAAATGAAGAAGGAAGAATGGGAGGAGAAAAGAAGAGGAAGAGAGGAGGGGGAAAGGCGAAAGGGGGAAGAGGAGAGAGAAGAGGAGGAGGCAGCAACAAGAAGTACATGTACAAAGGAGGGAGAAATTAAAACAAGGCCATATACACATACATGCTTATATATACAAAAGCCCCACTACAAAAAACAATTAAAATGGGAGGAGAGATAAAAGATGGCAACCGAGTAACAGCTTCCCTGCAACTGGGCATGGTGAGTCTGGGGAGACAAGACTCCAGGCCATCTCTGGCCAATGGGATCTGCCTATGATCATCCTATAGAGGATACAGGGAGCCAGCAAGCGACTTCTGGACCCCAGGAGGAGGACAAAAACAGTGGAATACTGGCAAGTGGTTGCGTGCGTTCGATCGACCTAATCTCTCCGGGAACCGTGAGTACAAGCAGCAGTGAGACTGAAAACCGGAAAGGCCTTACCTGTGAACTGTTTTGATGTTCTTGGACTTGGCGCTCAGTTGAGCTACCTTGGGGAGAGCTTGAGCAGGAGTGTGGAGAACTTTGGGCATTGTCTGGGGCCCCAGACTGAGCCACTGAGCTGGGCGTAGAAAGCCATTATGAAAAACTGCCCTGGCAAGCTCTGCCCTCAGGGTCCCAGAGCAAGGATCAGACGGGACAAAGTAACCTAGTGTCTGAGCAGCCTAAAGGCGGGGTCTGAGCTGCCATACAGCCTTAATCCTTAGGGGCAGAGTGAGGCAGTTTTGGCACACTGGAGCCTTGGGCTGTTGCCCTGGGTAGAGTGCCCTGACGTCAAAGCTCATAGCAACTTCAAATTCCTGGGCTTGGCGGCGCCCAGACCTCCATAAGAACTGTGCAGCGAACCCAGACCCATGACCTGCACCCACCGGGCGTCTGCATTCCATGACCAGAAACTGTGGGAGCCACACAACCCTGTGTCCTCCCTCCTGTGTCCTCCCAGCCTCCACACTAGCCCATTGATCTGGCCAGGGACTCTGGTAGTTGCGTGCCCTCTAGAGCCCTCCCTGCCTCTGCGCAGAGCTCTTCTCCTGGCCAGAGACTGCTAGAGCCTTGGGCTCTCTGTGCCAAAGTCACTGGGCGCCAGGGACTCCCAGAACCATGTGCACCACCCCCAGCCCTGTTACTAGAGCCAGGTGTGTCACACACCGGAGCTGCTTCCACAACCAGAACTCCCAAGCTACAGCAGCCCCAGAAAAACTACACAGGGTCACTCCCTACAAAGATCCAGCAACAATAGAGTGATCCCACTGGTGTATAATCTTGGAGAGATACCTCCCCAACTCTGAGGATGGCCAGAGGCAACAGTGAAAAACAATCATGAGACGAAATCAACAGAAAAACTCTGGCAATATGAATAATCAGACTAGATCAACTCCCCGAAGAATCAATGGGGCAGAAACAGCACAAACAAATAGCTGAGATGTCAGAAATTGAATTCAGGATCTGAATAGCAAATAAGATCGAATTAGAATTACAAAAGTTATCTCAAGAACTCAATGGATTCAAAGACCAAATGACGAAAGATTTTGAAAAATTGAGACAAGAAGTTGCATCCCTCAAAGATCTGAGAAACACAGTAGAATCCCTCAGTAACAGAATGGAGCAAGCAGAAGAAAGGATTTCTGACATTGAAGACAAAGCTTTCAAATGCTCCAAACCCACAAAGAAGAAGAGAAATGGAGAGCAAAAACAGACCATTCTCTCAGAGAGCTCTGGGATAATTCGAAGAAAACCAATATCGTCTTATAGGGATCCCCGAAAGTGACAAAGTGGTTTCACAAGGCACAGATTCTCTTCTCCATGAGATTATGAAGGAGAACTTTCCAGACATGCCAAGAAACTTCAAAATTCAGATAGCAGACAGTTTCAGAACTCCAGCATGACTGAACCCGAATAAGACATCCCCCAGACATATCATAAGCAATTTCACTAATGTTAATATGAAGGAGAAAATTCTGAAAGCTGCCAGACGAAAGAAAACCATTACCTACAAGGGGAAGAATATTAGAATAACTGCAGATCTCTCTGTTGGAACCTTTCAAGCTAGAAAATGATGGTCATCGACTTTTAATCACCTAAAACAAAATAACTTTCAACCAAGGATCTTGTACCCAGCTAAACTGAGCTTCATTTATGATGGAGAAATTAAATACTTCAATGACATTCACATGTTGAAGAAATTTGCCACAACTAAACCAGCTCTCCAGGACATTCTTACACCTATCCTCCATAAAGACCAGCATAATTCTCCACCACAAAAGTAAACCCACCCAAAAAATTTACAATCAAATTCCAACTTCTACACTCGCAAAAGGATTAAAAATGTCCACCAGACACTCGAAATATTATCGATATTCTCAAATATTATCAATATTCTCAAGTAATAGGAATGGTTTAAATTGTCCCCTAAAGAGGCACAGGTTCGCTGACTGTATACAAAAACTAAAGCCAGATATCTGCTGCATTCAAGAATCGCATCTTATATTAAAAGACAAATATAGACTCAAATTGAAGGGATGGTCATTTATATCCAGGCAAATGGAAAGCAGAAAAAAACAGGCGTTGCAATCCTGTTCACAGACGCAATAGGCTTTAAACCAACCAAAATAATTAAGGATAAGGATGGACACTTTATATTTGTTAAAGGTAATACTCAATATGATGAGATCTCAATTATTAATATTTATGCACCCAACCACAACGCACCTGAATTTATAAGAGAAACTTTAACAGACATGAGCTACTCGATTTCCTCCACTTCCATAGTAGTTGGAGATTTTAACACCCCTTTAGCAGTCCTGGATAGATCCTCCCAAAAGAAGCTAAGCAAAGACATTTTAGATTTAAACTCAACCATTCAACATCTGGACTTAACAGACATCTACAGAACATTTTATCCCAACAAAACTGAATACACATTCTTCTCATCAGCCCACGGAACATACTCCAAAATCG
>CAUYPK010002693.1:0-86743 GCA_963574355.1 Loris lydekkerianus
AGGATAACTATGAAGGCTACAACCCAACTATACCACAAGACTATGAGGAAAGGACCAAGGAAGGGGAAGGGAGGGGGGAGGTTTGGGTGGAGGGAGGGTGATGGGTTGGGCCACATCTATGGTACATATTTTTATCTATAAAAAAAAAAAAAAAAGTTAGTCTCTGAGGGCCATTAGGTCCCCATCTCCTATTTTTGTTTGTGTGTCGTACGTGTACATTTAACCCCTTAAAAAATCATTCAACTTGTTGCCACAGTTTGCCAACTCTAGCCAATGCTTCTACCTGGGTCCAGCCTGAAGACACTACTAACACAGGGAGACAAGAGGCCGACACATCAGATTGCCCACTAATAACCAAAGTGCATACAAAGAACTCAGCGGAACACCCTACAGGCAGAACTGCTCTCAGACTAGGAAAAGGAAAAGTTCAGTGTGGACTTAAACAACTGGAGAAGGATCTTGTCAGAGGCTGAAGTTGAGCAAGCTCTTGCTAGACGTTGAATTAGTGAAGAAAAAAAGAGAGAAATCCTTACAGCAGAATATATTTTGTATAATGTGTGTATGGATTTATGTACACGTGTACAAATGCATTAAAACACAGATGAAATAAGTATTTATCCACTCTGTTTTAGAGGTATCACCACGATTCAAAACACTCACAGTCCTACAAGGGTATGGGCTTTGGAATTCTAAGTGTTAAAAACTTTTGCCTCTTTCTCATCATTTCCTAAGGTGAATCAGATCTGAGACGGGCTGGGTCCATGTGGTTTCGGTTAGCAGTTTTCACATTGCATTTCAATCACAGCCAGGACTGACAGAGTGATTCAGAGTGAACACGGGCCGAGTGAGACAGGTTTTCATGCTTAGCATACAGAGGTTTTCGGCCTTTCTCTGCTTAGTTAACGGAAACTGAATTTTAACACACTGTCTGCCACACTAGAAAAAAATGTTTTTCCTTGGCATCATGGTGTTTTATTGGGTCAAGCACATTAACTGCCATTGTTAGTCATATTTAACTCATGCTGGTTTTGAGCTCGGTGCCTTGTGAAGCATTTATAACTCACATGACTTGATCTAATAAAACATTTTGGCCTCAAAGAAAAAAGAATTTCTTCTAGTGTGGCAATCCATGTGCAAGAGACTTGTGAGTCAGATATGCTTCACAAGGCCTTGGGCTCAAAACCAGTGTATGTTACTATGACTCACGTGGCAGTTAATGTGTTAACATACTTACTCCTGGAATTGTAAGAGATGTTCAGAAGACAATAACCAACACATCAGAAGTAGTTCCTCCTGGAGGTGAAAAGAGCCACCTCTGTTTACGTGCCCAACAGTGTCACGCTCGATAGAAACAGGTTGATAAATGCCTTGGTGGAGGGGCCGGATGACGAATGTGACGGGACCCCTTTAATTGTGCCCCGATACATTGTTGGTGCCCACAACTGTGTTCCAGCCTGCCATTACTCCAGCTCTCCTGACTTCTTACCCTTCTTTCCACCTTACCACTGTGGAGTGAGCCTCTTTACTCATCTTCCTGCCTTGTTCCTGACCAGATCTGCTTATCAGAAATCTCCTTGTGGCAACTTTCTCAGCGGCCAAGGTCCCTGTGGCCCATAGCCAGTTCTTCCCATCTCAGGGTGTCTACATCAAGGCCAAACTCAGGAAAGCTTCTCCCGTCCCGAGCATTGCTCGGTGCTCACAGGTGAAGCCGCTGCAGAGCACAGTCCTGCAGCCACAGCATGGGTGGGACTGACAAAGACCTTTGCCCTTAACTTTTTTGTCCTTAACCCGTGTATCATTTTCAACTTGAAATCGTAGACTGGTGGCCAATAGTCAAAATCTGTTGATTCCGAATGCAAACATCAAGAGCAGGGATGGGGGTATCCCTATAGGAACCCCTGCCCTGCGTACACACGGTGCCACCCACTCAAAGGGTGAGTTCTATGGCAAGGCTGGAGAAAGCCTCAGGGAGCAGAGAAAGTATCCCTGCCTTGTCCTTTTAATGGTTTTAATTCTGTGCTCCCATTTTCAATTAAGTACAAAGTTTGGAGTTCTTATTTCCCCTCCCTATCTTCATCTTTCCTTCTCCTTCTTTGTTCTTTGATCCACGTTCATTCTAGACTGCTGGTGCTGGTGTTAGAGGAGGGTGTGTGTGTGTGTGTGTGTGTGTGTGTGTGCAGCTGTGCGTAAGGAAGGGGCATACGTAACGGTGAGGGGACCTTTTCAGTTTTTTTCAGTGGTACTTTAATTCTTGCAAATGCCTTAATTTTAGATAGTAGTTTTTAGAAATTTGGAGGTAAAAGATTGCAAAAGTTTTATGTAAAAAATTAATGTTACTCATCAGCGTCCCATTGCAGTACTTGAAATAAATAGGCTTTAACATGATTATCGAATCATTCGATAGACATCTATTTTGTCCAAGCTATTGTGTTAGGCACCGGGAATGTGGCGATATACAATACAGTTCATATCTTCAGGTGGCCGACGAGGGAGCTGGTGAACACACTGCCGTCGAGGGTGGCACATATAAGACATGGCTGAGAAAAGCAGAGAGCGCTATGGAGTACTCAGGAAAGGCAGGGTGGGGGGAGGGAACGAGGGGGAAGCAGCTAGAGAAAATTTCCTGGGGAAGGATACACCTGAGTGGAGTTTTAAAGAATAGAGGAAAGGTGTTAACCTGACAAAATGAATACTCAAGGGAACTGAGGCAATCCAAGCAATTAATGTTAAGCAAGGCTGGGAGGGAGGCTGGTGGATTCCGGGAACTGCAGAGCCATAGGGCGTGTGTAGGGCAGGGCCACCCCGTGTGCTGGGGCCATCTCCTACGAGTCACAGAGCCAGCCAGGTTCATTTCTTCCTAATTTTTGGTCAGTGACAAGAAACTGTTTCAGTGGTAGCTTGAAATTGGCTTGGTGGGAGGCTTTACACCACCGAAATTGGCAAACACTACACTTCAGGGCTTCTCTCTGCACCCCCACCCTCACACCCTCTGCAAAGTTAAACATTTACCAGCACTCCACTGCCTGTGAGGGAGGACCAGGAAACAACAGCCAGGGCCAAGGCAAGAAACTCCTTGGAAGTCATACCAACACATGTGGAGTTTACTCTGAAACCACTGGGGTGCACTCAAATTATTTTAAGGGATGCGGTTAGATAAATGGGTTTGCTCTCAGGAAAGAATTTCTTACTCAAGCAGCACTTTGGAGACAAATAGATTGGCTAGAGGTGAGGAGGATCCAGGGCAGATCTAGTTTTATTTTATTGGCATCATTTTTAATACACCAAAAAAAAAAAAATATCGTGTCTGGTATGATGACGTACATTTTTCTGTTTCTGCTTTGCGTATATGTAGAAGAAGAGACGTACTAAAGATTTTTTTAAACTTTGTATTTACTATGAATGAAACCGGGTTTTGTTTTAAATAAAGAATAGAAGGAGCCTGACTTAGACTGTGCTTAATGAAGAAGTCTGAGATAGGCTGATGATTCCTTGAAAATATTAAACAACTTGATTAAATAGGCGTTGTTAGTTGCATCCAAACTAGCGGCTGGATAAGGTGCTTCAGCAAGTCTCAAAAAAGGATGGAGCAGAAGAATGAGAATGTCAACACGGGTTAATGAATGAGGAAGGTTGTGTAAACTATTACTTAATCCCGACTGAGGGTTTCCTGAGCCACTGGGGAATTGGGTTGAGGTGGATAGACGGGAATAAGGTTAGAAGGAAACAGAGCATTAAACAAACAACAGTTCAGTTTAACTTGTGATTTACTCATAGTTGAGAGTATAAAAGGAAAGCTTTGCTAATGGTGAGAATGAAGAGATGCCAATGTTGTTATTAAAATAATTTCCCAGCCATTCACTGGAACAGAAATTTTATTATATTTTGGCAGAGAAAAATAGAAAATGTGACTGTATCTTATTCTTGAGCCCCCAGCATACAGAGCATTCAATAAGGTCTTGGGAGTTATATGTAACAGCTGGTTCCAAGGGCCAAGGGCATACAGGGAAAACTTTAATATCTAAAGATCACACAAGTGCTTAATTAACATTTACTTATCAAAATGTAGGTGTTTACTTTCCAAATATTTCATAATCCTTCATTTTTCATGAGTTCATCTGCATTCAATTGGATTGTTATCTTATCACCAGGGTTATAAGATACACAATAGTGTATACTTTACACCATGGTTACCCTGGACCCCATGATATTCTGGAGTTTATTTTTTAATAATATCTTTTGTTAGGTGTCTTAAAATCCTGGTATACATTTTTTTTTTCTGTAATCCATAACTGTACCACAAATAATGAACTCTAAATTTTCAAAACAGAGGTGACATGTTTTCCTGTGCAGAATCTACTAAAAACAAATGGAGATAGGAGAAGAGGCATAAGGGCAATTATTGTGTCTTCAAGACACAAACCCAGACTAAAAATCTGTAATTGCTACGCATATTTTCTTTATTTATTTGTGGGTTTTGGCAGGGGCTGGGTTTGAACCCGACACCTCCGACATATGGGACCGATGCCCTACCCCTTTGAGCCACAGGTGCTGCCCTCAGCTACGCATATTTTCTTAAGCATTTGATTCTAGAAAGTGTCTGGACAGAAAAATCTTCAAAACTAGTCATAATTTACCAGAATGTAATACCATTTTTAAAAACAGGCTATATTTTAGTCTTCCTTGTCAACAACCTGTACTTTGACCTTTTGACATTAATCATAAGTTTTATCTACTATTGATAAACTACCACTTATATATTATTAATCATTTTGCAAACCCTGACTAATATCCTTAATACTTGGTCAGTAACAGAAGTGATCTTGGGCTAGGTATGCCAACGACTACTTGCAACTGATACTTTTCCCAGAACTATTCCTAAAATGAGAGTGAGTTTAGTTGCAAGTAAGACATGCTGCTCATTTTTCCCCCATTGCCTCTAGATAAACCCAATATAATTGGTGTTTATCAAATTATAAATATGTATCAATTAGTCTTACTAGTACATTTATTGATTCTTATTTGCCATGATTTTGGAACCACATGTAAGTTTATACTCAATCAATTGCCAAATAAATTATATCCTATTAGAAATTCCTCTTCTTTATTCAGTTAATTCAGTCTGTTAACCCCACAATCACCTAATTTGACCTTATATTCATCTCTATTATTGTACTTTAGAACATTTCCAGAGTCTTGAACCTTCTCATATTATTGAATATATGAAGAAAAACAGTCCCACTTTCCTATTATCTCTCCTGAGGGTTTTTATAACCCCTAAATACACAGTACTCCTATAAACAGTCTTCTGCACTCAACCTTCTGGTCACCTTACTGGAAAGTAAATACTCCTCTGTCTGTAATTACAGCCTTCAGGAAGGGGCAAGCCAGTGACCTCTTGGACTTGTAGGCACAGGAACAGGCCCTGAAGTCTACTATTCCTTTGGCAAACACTACTTCTTTCTTGGCCAAACAAAAGTGAACAAAGTAAGCAAGGGAAAAGGTGAGAATTTCTTTTGATTCCTCATGCACCTTTTCACCTGCATTTCAAAACTCGCGCAGTTTATGGAGATGACAAGAACAATGCTGCTTATGATCCAGGAAGAAAATTACATTTGCAAGTTTACCAAGAACTTCTATCTAAACACTTCCATGATTCAGATGGTCTCTGTTGATATATAAATACAGAGATTTCTTTTGGAAGACAGAATTTTTTTATCAAATAAAATCAACACTATTGTCTGTGATCTGCAAAGCATATGCTGGGGTACAAAGACCCGTGACAAAGTGCCTGCCCTCTAAGACCTTAAACTTACTTAGATATTTGCACGATGAAATCTACAGATATGTTTTTACATATATATAGAGACGTGATCAAAATGAAAGAGAAAGGCAAAGTGTGTCTGCAGTTGCGACGCTCTTAAAGCAGAGCAACATGAAGCTGGCGCTAAGTGGAGACCACACGCTGCGCAGTCAGTCAGTGCTCATGATGTTCTTGTGAGTCCTGGGCACACTTGCCTTTCACTTGGCCTCCATGCCACATGATTCTCATGAGAAGGAAACGGTCTAAAAATGGACGCAATTGTGCAGGGTACAGTACACAGATGCAGAAAGACAATGTGACTTGGGGTCACCTCAGCATCACATTCCCTTGAATTCTATTAACGTTTATAATTTTGATAGTTTCAAAAGGGCTTATTTTGTGCGTGCTCAATTTGTATGATTCTCTTTGTCTCAGGACTTACTGGTCACAGGACACACCCCTCCCTCCCCAAGAGAAATAGACTCTAGTGTTCTGTAGCACTGCAGGATGATGGTAGCTAACAATATGTTAAATGGGTTCAGATAGCTAGAAGGAGGATATGTGAATGTTCCCAACACAGATAAATGTTTGAGAGGATGGACATGCTAATTACTCTGATATGATGCATCTGATACATTATATGTATCAAAACATTAACTATGTACTCCACAAATACATACAATTATTATTTGTAAATTTTAAAAAAGGAATTTTTTTTCCTGACAAACAGGGCCCCGGGGATTGGCCACAGAAGAAAGGAGAGGGAAACAAGGAAGAAATAACTTGGCCTGATATGAGAAATATCAATTTTCAAAGACCCATGGCAAAGCTGATTAAGGTGCTGGGCTGGGAGGCCATAAGAGTGAGTGTGACCCTGATTTTGCCTGTAGCTTCTAGAAATCCACACACCATCTTTTTCATCAGAAGAACCACTCAAGGCCGGGCACGAGGGCTCACACCTGTAATCCTAGCACTGTGGGAGGCCGAGGGAGGAGGACTGCCTGAGCTCAAGATTTCCAGACCAGTCCGAGCAAGAGCAAGACCCCAAGACAGCTGGGCATTGTGCCAGAGCCTGTAGTCTAGCTACTCGGGAGGCTGAGGCAACACGATCGCATGATCCCCGCAGTTTGAGGTTGCTGTGAGCTATGAAGCCACGACACTCTACCAAGAGTGACAAAGTGAGACAGACTCTGTCTCAAAGAAAAAAAAAAAGAACCACTCAATGAAAAGTAACTTAATTCATTGAGAAACCAAAGGCAAACAACTTTTTAACACATTGTTAACTGGTTTTTTTAAACAGAAACTGCCAAAAAGTCTAATTCCCCAGCATTGTACTACTTCTTGTGATGTTTTTGTAAAGTGTAAAATAATATGCAGGCATGGCCACACTCACCTCAAAAAACTGGTCAAACAGCAGCTAATAGTTAAGATATAAAGCTTATGAGGTAGGTAATGATTATTCACTTTATAAGTACTGGCTATGTATTTGCCCGCCTACTAAAGACGTCACTTTTTCTAAAACGTTAAGTTTTATATAAAGGTTAGCTTTCACTCCCTCAGGGCAGCTTTTTGTGACTAAACTACTAAATTTAGGTATTCCTTCTCATCTGCACTCACAGATGTTTATTTTCCTTGCAGCGTATTTCATAAATTATCATGATGTATTTGTTTATCAATATCACTGATGGTTCATTGTCATCTTCTCTGGTCTGTCTGCTTCATGAAGACAAGTAACATGTCTGGTCCATCCTCGCTGTAATACCAGCAGGCTTAAAAACTCAATAAATGTCTGCTGAATTTCTTGTTGCATCTTGGTTCTATGAATAAATCCTCTATCTCTTGCTGAAAATAATGATGACAAGTTTTGGGTCATTTTATGCACTAAATAAAATGGTTAGCCTTCTAGCGCTTTGCTTAAGCTAATCAGATGAAAGAACAAGCACATAATGTAATTAGCTTAAGATAAATGGAAAATATTGCATATTTTATTGTCAAGATAATTTTGAGAGATATTCGTTTTTACTATTGACTGCCACTGCATTAGTGCTTGTAATCCGCTTAGTGCATTAGCACTAAATACTATTGATTCACTCAGAGCTAACAGACCAATTTAATCTTTGCATTTTCCCCATTTCCTGAGCATGACTTCACCTGTAGTTTAGTTAGTAGACTGATTGCTAGATGCCAGTGTTAACTGGACATTTTAAATTGGAAACGTCATTAGAAAATTTAACATCATATAGATTTATACTTTTCTGGTACACAGACATAAATTCTAGCTAATCATAAATAACCTATGTATTTTGAGATGACGATTCAGCAAACTGGATTTTCATAAAATCATCTCTAGAATAGAACGCTTTAGAAATAAAAACTGACCTTAATTCATCCCTTATTCCAGGGGCACAATTTGAAGTTTCATCGGCCATTTTAATATCCTGTGATTAATAAATATTTTGGTGATTTACCCAAATAAGACAACTGAAGTCGGACTCCAGTCTGAATTTACCATGGATTTTTTGGTTTTGTAGTTATACTATTCATAAACCATTTTACCCCATTTGTGAACATTAGGAATGATTAAAACAGATTTTTATTCTACATGAGCATGCAACTGTTGGACATTTTTCTTTCCTCATGTTGACAGATTGGAGAATATTTTTGAAGTATATATGGGTTGCCACCCTTGACATGCTCCAGTGTCAGCCTAGGTCTGGGGTGAAGTGCAGTAAGCTGCTTCTGAAGGCCCAGCAAGGCTTTTAGACTAGGAAGTCAACAGAGTTCAGCAAGTAATTCATTTGCAAATGAACCCGGCTGGAACATTTTAGTTAGACAAAAATATATAATTAGCAGACTGGAATGTATCCAGGATCCTAGAATCACTTACTACAGTCACTATTTAAAAAAAAAAAAAAAAAAAAATTCAAGGCGGTTTTAATAACTTCAAGAGTAGCTGAGCCCTTGGTTTCATTTCCCTGATAAAGAACACTTTAAAGCCCCCCTGGACGCTAGAGATGTGACTTACAGCACATATCTGGGCACTGAGTCATTCTGGACTCCGTGTGCCCACTCAATCCATGAATCTGTGCCAATCCATGAATAAGCAATGGCAGGGATTCGGGTGGGTCTTTTATCCAAATTCTGACATGTCCCCATTTTTCTTATTGGAGAGAGGAGATAAGAAGGCAGGGTGGGGTGCCACTGAGAAGACAGAGGTCTAAAGTAAGGGTGCAACACCCCAAATTTTAAATAGTGTTCTGAGCAAAAAATCCGTTATTACTCAAGAACATTCACATCCTTATCAAAATGCAGAATCCCACATGCTTCCAGAAATCCCTGATTATGTAGTATGGGAATGAAAATAACACACATCATGTATCAGAGCTGTGGCTTCGAAGTTTTATTAACATTTGGACTTTTCAAAAATCAACGCTAAGACTTCTTTCTTTTTGCATGAACTTCTTACTGTTTGTTGTATTAATTTTAGCCAATGAGTCTCCATGTAGCCATCAACTATGTAAGCAAGACACAGGTCATACCACCTGTTTTTAAAGATGTTAAGAAGAAGAAAGATTAATTTAACACATTGATTGCCACACTAGAAAAAACAAATTTTTCCTTAAGGCCATGATGTTTTATTAGGTCAAGAGACACTGTGAGTTATACAGGTTTCACAAGGCTCTGTGCACAAAACTAGTGTACGTTAAGTACAACTCACACGGCAGTTACTGTGTTAAAATGGATGTGGCATAGCTAGTTCTTAACTACCCACACAAATGAGAGATAGTATCTAGCACATTATGCATCAATGTAATCCACAGGTGAAGCCTACCTAAATTTTGGTGGCAGTTTCATCATTCACTGCATTCTCTTGCTGTTAGCTTATAAAAACATTATGCCTCTTTGCTTTTTGGAATGGAAGGATCTATGAAGGAATGATATAATGGTTTAAAGAAGGGTTAGCAGAGAAAGGGAAAGGGCAAATGAAATTCGTGGCTCATTCTGTGATATGTTTTCTAATACGACCAATGTATGCCCAGTGATCTCCGAGAGTGTTACAAAATGCTGGAAAGAAATTAATTTTAAACTTACAAAAAAATAAAACAAAGCCATTTGCCACTTTTCCCACCCACAGAATGGGTAGCATGGAGAATTCAAACAATGAAGTTAGAAAGCAGGGACTTCCTGAGCCTAGGAGAGAAGCATCTAGAAAAAGAAAAGGAATCAAATCTGACATTAATACATTTCTATTTAGTTTTTTTTTTTTTTTTTTAGTATACTGAATTCTTATATGAAAAGAATTTTCCTTCTTGAAGGATTTTGGTTTGGTAGTTATTACATTTGGCTCATAGCCAAGATGTTCAGTGCTTAGGTTTGGAGAACTGTCTAATATTAAAGAATGAAGAATCCTGAACAACATTTTTCATATAGGATAACAGTCTCTCATTTCTGAGCACAGGAAGTAAAAAAAACTCTATCATCTGACTTCATATTTTTCACCCCTAATACAAAACACATTCTCCTGAGAGTGCTAGATTGTTTAACTAAGCTATGCCAAACCAGGATAATTACATGGGTGTTATTTATAACATTGACTCCACATTTGCAGTTCAGACGGTGTGGGAGATTATAGATGTATGGCCTATAAAAGTTACAAATCTTTGTTTATTTTATTAAATATTACGAGACATGCCCCGAGGAGGATAGATCAATAACGGTCCTTGTGGTTTCCTGATGGAAGGCTTGCAATTATTTTCTTCCATTACAACTTAAACGTAACTGAATTGTACTCATCTGTCATCTTTATAATTGTCATGAAGAAACATAACTGTGTGTTTATTTTTATGCCTACTCCCATTACTCCTTGTTTGCATCTTGTTTTCGTTTTTTGTCCTCATTTAAAATTGTTCTAATCACTCTGCTTTCTTCCTTTGATGGCTCTGAGTGGTGACCCTTTAACTTTGGCACTCTGAAACGGAGATGGAAAATTACTACCTTAAGTTTCCTTTATTTTGGGAAGCAGTTGGCTACTCTTTGAATTTGAGTATAAATAATAGTTTAAAACAAGGAAGCTTGATACAAACAACCTATGAGGTTGACTTTTTTGAAATGTGCATTATCTGGAAATTCTTGAATGCAAAAAAGTATGACTTAAAGTACACGAGCATAAAATCTTACAATGTCATGGAAAGTTAGAATCAAAAGTCTACGTGAAAGGAGAATAACGGATATCTTTTAGCTTGACTGCAGTAAGATTCAATTGTCTTTCTCTGCACCCTCAGCACCCCCACCTCCCTCAAACCACCACTGATCCTCACCTATCTTTTTTTATGGAACTATTAAATCTTAAGAAGGACTTAGACAAATTAAGCATCATGGAGATGGGTCACTCATTAACAGGTAAGGAGGGATGGAAAAGATCCCTATAATCATTTGAATCTGACTTTCTTTCCACAAATGTTTCCTATAATGATACCTGCTATTTATTTCATGCTAACGACTAAGCTAGGACCTTTTAGAGACATTATTGCATCTGTTTATACAATAGTCCTTCCCAGAGGATGATGGGTTCAGAAAGTAAATAAGGCTCTCATGGTATCTAAGTAGGAAATGGTGGGGTTCCAATTTGAATCCACGTCTCTGTCTTCAGTTTCCTTCCATTAGGCCATGCTATCTCTCAAAGAGCTAAATTTATGGTCATCTTATTGTGCCAGGTAATTTATATACATTATGCCAAATTTTCACAAAGTCCTGTGAAGTAGGTATTGTTATTTGCATGTTACAAAGGAGTTCTGAGAACTCAAGCAGCGTGGCTGAGGTCACATGGCTGGTATGCAGTGAATCAGGACTTTATCTAGGCTGTGTAGCACCGAATGTCATGCTTTTCCCCTTCAGCTGATCCATCATTGGTCATTAAGGTGACCAAGATGTTGGTGAAAATATTTGCTACAAGTGTTTTGCTTACCTTTAGAGCAAAACTTTGATAACAGGACTGCAAGGAAAACAGTGTCATATATTAATTGTATGTCCTGAAAGGTGAGAGCTAGTTCGAGCACTTTTTAAAATTTCAGCTTTGATTAAAAACCTGTCCAAATTGTACTATCCCACTTCTATTAGTAAATATAACGACTTAGGGAATAGGATCTTCGCTGATTTAGGAATTAAAAAAACAAATTCCCTTACTCAATATTAAGTCTTATTTGTAGGAGATTGGGGCAATGTGTACTGATTCTAGTTTTTCCCGTAATTTTTTCCTTAATAAACCCCTTGTATCAGCGGTTCTCAACTTGCGCGTCGTGACCCATAGGAATTGTATTAAAGGGCCGTGGTATTAGGAAGGTTGAGAACCACTGCCTTATATGATATTGGTAGAGATTCCAGTTAATTTTAAGCAAATGAACCGAATTTTTAATACTGTTTATCTCCATGTAGAAGATGAGTTTTTTTTCCCCCTTAAATTTGGATGTTTAGGAAGTCTCCATCTTATGGGCCACTTTCTCAATTACTTTATTTTGAATAATAATGTGTTGTTTAGGGAATATGCATTAGCCTAAGACAACTTCAATCACACTAATTTAGGAAGCTTATAGTGGATGACTGAGGAACAAGTCAATAAAAGCAGTAAAGACATTAAAGACAGATTTAGTAATTATTTGTGGCTCTGTAATCTCATATTGTCAGTGTTGGAGGTCACCGTCCACAAATCCTTTAAGAATCACTTTCAAAAACAACACACAAAAAATGGTTACATTGTGAAGATCAAGAATATATTCTTACAGAACCGATACAATCAACAACACCAGTTTTCCATGCATGGGTACCTGTAGCTTGGGATAAATTTTCAGAAACAGTGTTGTGTGAGAAGACAAAAGAGTTCTGAAGCACGGGTAACTTTCAGGTGAAGAAGAAGTGCCCTGAAAATGGTCAGATGGCTCAAAAGAGGGCTTCTGTGACGTCCCTGGTCATGTGAGAGTACGCATGGGAGGAGTCTGCAGAGACTTGTGAAATGTGAGTTTTGGAAAAGCAACATGATATGTGATGCCAATTACAAAAACATTCACTAAGTATTCTCTACATGTGGGCCACTTCTTTGTCAAATTAGTAACGATCATTTTGTACATAAAGGTACATTTAGCTATAATTTCCCATTTCCCTCTATGTATGGTGACTTTGGGGACACCCTGTTAATTAGAGATGTTAAAAACAAAGCTACAATATCAGTGTCTATTCACCAAACTTTATGTTGAAGTAAAAACTCAGTTTCAGGAAATTATTAAAAGGGTCGCCTGATTTCTTGCCAAGTAAATTTGCCAAGACAAAAATGGACCCACCTTATTGCTTAGACAGTGGTTCTTAACCTTCCCAATGCCAGGTAATACAGTTCCTGTGGGTCGCGACCCACAGGCTTAGAGTCTTTCTAAACAGGTTCGACCTTGTAAATCATTTGTTTTTGTGTGACGAACAGCTGTAGGTGCCTTTATTTATGACGAAGCTTGGGGAAATGATTATACGCTGATTATTGGAACAGTCTGAGGTCTTTCTGCAGACTGGGCATACGAAAACAGAGAATTTGTGTAGTCTCAGTCTCAGAAGAATTTTGATCTTTAGTAACCAGAGAAGATAAACAGGCAAATAAATAGAGGAGGTTTAAAGGTATTTGTCTTTATGGAATTTGGTTGGTGTAAAAGTTGGCTTCCTTTGTAAGAAGACTGTTTTGGCAAGTTCCACCTTGTTTCCCACAAGAATTTTTGTGATGGGAGTGATAATGGTTTCAGGTGTGGCTGATGCATTTTGGGCATTTTTCCTAGGTGATAAGCTGACCTGGGTTTCACAGGATCATCCCGCCTCTTTGCTTCCCTTGGAACACTAACAAAAGTCAAATGGGTAGGGTAAAGTTCAAATGTGTTTTGAAAATTTCTGAAATCAGTAAAGACTTTTACCTTGGGGGAGGGGGTTGAAGTGTACAAAATTTAAAAATGAGATAAGATATCAATATTCCTTCATCAAGTAAAATGTCCTTTAAACTTTGAAGGGAGCAAGGTTTATATAGCAAAGTCATGTTCTCTAGAAGCTCTGGAAGAATTTCTAATAGACCCCTTTAAACTTGTGTTTCTGAAGCAACTTATTGGATACAGGACAAATATCTTCCCTAAATATTATTAGTATTATGCTTTTACTTCCTAATTCCACGTTTCTGAGGGGTGTATTGTTTCCTTTCATTCTTTTGCTACTTCTAGTGAAGGAAAGAGGCAATCTCATAAGAAATTATATTACTTCTTACAGAGTTGGCAATATACATTAGATGTGTGCAGGGGGAAGTTAGTCTTAGTTGGGATCTATGTGCATGGATGTAACGTATATTCCTAGACTTAGGAGAGGAAAGGATAGAAGTCTGTCTTTAGTTCATCAAAAGATGGAGTGATTTTTCTTGGAAGTATTTTCCTAGCTTCATAAAATAGTTAACTAGAGTTTTCATCTAGGGAAGTCTCAGCAAAAGTTAACGAAACCTTTCTGGGTTCATATCCTCTTGGTACCCCTGAGCAAATCTCATACTTTTCTTTTATCAAGGACATACTTAATGTTCTTCTTGCTTGCAATTATGACCTTTATTTCTTAGATTGAAAATTCCTAACCTAAGTGAGGCATACCTTTCTAAAGTCAAACTGTCTTTAGAAAAGCTATACTATCTGCTCATTCAGTTATGATCCTAGTCAAGTCTGTATGTCTGAATCTGGGTCTAATGCAAGAAAGCCCAATGCCACAAAAACTCTTGGTGCTCCTCCCCTGGCACCAAGTGATCAAATGACTAGCAGGACACATCCTTTACCAGTGTAGCTGGAAGTTTTCATTATATTTAAATCAAAACACCAAGACTATCCCTAGCACCTCCTATGAAAAGACCGCCCATGTAAGCACAAAAAAAATCATCAATCAAAAACATTTATGTTTATAAATATCAAATACCAACCAGATAAACTATCAAACTAGAACTTGGTAGAGCCATGTGTGTTGCAAGAAAGAAGTCCCTGAATAAAGTCAAGATCCAAAGGAAGAATTTGGGAGCAAACATTTCCTCTCTACTTTTCCAGGTTATTTAGAGAAGCATATTACATCATTTCAAAATGCTTAATTTACCGACATTTCAGAAGAGCTTTTTAGTTAAATGTCTTTAAGTAGCACCAATAACATAGATTAATCATTCATATACCAAGGAGTGAACGGGGGTTTCACAAGGAAAACTTCTTTAACACCTACAAATTAACTTGAGTAACTTCTAAATCTTTTTTTTTTTCTTTTTTTAGACAGAGCCTCCAGCTGTCACCCTGGGTAGAGTGCTGTGGCATCACAGCTCACAGCAACCTCCAACTCCTGGGCTCAAGCGATTCTCCTGCCTCCACTTCCAAGTAGCTGGGACTACAGGTGCCCGCCACAATACCTGGCTATTTTTTGGTTGCAGCTGTCATTGTTGTTTGTCAGGCCCAGGCTGGATTCTAACCCGCCAGCTCAGGTGTATGTGGCTGGCGCCTTAGCTGCCTGAGACACAGGCGCCAAGCCTTAACTTCTAAATCTTGCAAGATCTTCTGTTGTGTTAAATCCTGAATATATCTGATCAGAAGAACTACTGAGACATTAATAGTCTGAAGTGTTGCAGACATGCAAATCTAAACTGTAGAAACATTTTTTCTTTTAGTTACTACATTAACCTTTCAAGATATGACTTTAGTTGCACGTGAAGATTCATTTCTAAATTTTCTTGGAAAGAAACTGCAAATATTTTGGATAAAAACCATTTATCAAGCACAAAAAAGCCCTTGATAGTCTCCCAGACTGACACTTATTCTGAAGTATACCTCATAATTTGTAAGTGACATAGCTATGTGACTTACCCTATTAAAGCAGTGCTCATGATTTGGTCCATAAAAATGCTGGAGACATCTCACATTGTTTTTGTTGACAATCTTGTTGAAGAATTCATTGACATATTTGATAGGGAATGCACAGACAGCTGATCGATTCATTGGTTCAGCAGAATCTGGCTTGCTTTGTGCGAACACCCCAAAAAGAATGTCGTCATTTACACTGACTCCTATCTGCTTGGCTAGGTGGGCCCCAGGCTTACTGACATATGCAGCCTGGAGGATGTTGAACACTTCCTTCCTTGTGGATCTCTTTCTTCTCTTTTCGGTGAGAATACACTCCAGAGGCATTTCCATGTAGGAATGCAGCCCAGAGTCTATGGAACAGAACCTGATTATTCTAGTGTGAAAAGTCTGAGAGTCTAGAGTTTCCCTTTGGACTGTCAAAAAGTAAATAAAATGGTTGCTCTCAAAGGCATGGACATACTTAATGGGGTAAGAGTCTCGGAACTCAGGTAAAACATCAATATAGGACTGGTCCGTCAAAAACTTAAAACCATCTTGCGTTTCCTTTAGCCTTCTCACTGATATTGAATGCAATGGATGATTTGGAAAATAAGAAGAATTTATGGTATTTCCCACAAAGAAGTTGATGAAGCGGTCCTTTTCAGACAGGAGGACTTTGGCTCCCAGGGCGCTCACCACACAGTCAGGACACTGGCCTGGCTCCTCGTCTGCCTGCGGGGAGAACATGCAATGAACCTTCGACTGTATGTCAGCCGTGTTATTGCGTGGAAAGACATGGCGCTGGCAGGCCCCTCTGTTGACGCTGCCACAGCTGATGAGTTGGTCATCATAGTAGGTGTCGACAAGTAAAGCCATGTTGATGTTATCTTTCCAAACACCACCTGATAAATTGGCATTGTTGCTGCAGTCCTGACACGGGAAACAATCTGGGTGTTCCAGCACAGGTCCAGTCTTGTATTCCGCAACCTTCTCAAGGTCTTTGTCATCTAAAACGTAAATGTAGTTAATGGCACCGAGGTAAACATGATGCTCATGTAGAACAATATTCTGGATGGGTGTTTCCGCTGTGAAGTTGGGAAGCTGATACTTCATATCCACGTTCATCCTGGACATTGCTAATGCCTCTTTACACTCCCCATTGCTCTGCTGCACCAAGGTGAACAGGAGTGCAAGGATGCCAGGTGCAAGCACAGTGGAGGCCTTCATTGTGAGAAGTTTATCTGCCAAAACACGTTCAAAGTGAGAGCAGTTCAATTGTCATGAAAAACAAATAAGAAAAAACACTGAAAGAACTTTCCCAGTTAAACTATTAGCAAATAAGGCCACTGAACTGGAATTTTTACATAGAATGAAAACAAAAAACTCTAGCTAGTTTCACATAAAGATGCATTGTGCCATTGGACATGACTCCACATAGTTTAATTTTAGAACTCAAGCCATGAACGAGTAATTTTAGAAAACCATTATGAGATGCAAACAACGTTCTCTATTAAGGTTGACACCGCAACTAAGTTAGACTCATTGAGTGATGAGATAAGAAACACAGCAAACTTCTTTCTTAACCCTTTGCTACTTGTTTGATGTGGTTTAATATCTGTGGTTAATGACTAGGCTGATATTTAAACTTTCTTGGTTAGTCAAATAGAGGAACTGTGGTTCAGATGCATTTATTCTAGAAATCACAGCAGGCATTGTTTCCTTGGGAGCATGTAGAACTACTGGGCTAAATTTAGCTTCCTTTTGGAAGAAAACAATCATAAATTCTAGAAGCAATATGATCACATGCTGTTTATAGGATTTTGTGTGCAGAGGAAAGGTATGGTTATAATTTGGCGATGGTTAACCTATTGTTTCAGACAGACAAATGCTTAATGTAAGATCACTGGGAACCTAAAAACAGCAGGTTAAAAACATATAAAATAAAATGTAATCTTCACAACTAAAGTCATGGAACTACTTCTCAAGGAAAACAACATATTGTTCATTACCAAGTCAAAAATCTATTTACTAGAAAGAGCATTAACATTCCATTGTATGCTGGAATGGACAGTTTTTCTACTAGGAAGCATGAGTGGATGTGTTATTCAGTTTTTAAAAAATTAAGATACAGAAATTATAAACATTGTCAGTTTGACTTGTAATAGCTATAGGCAAAGTAGTGGGTTAAAATGAGAGGCCTTAGAATGAATAGAAACTAAATAGCTATTACTTTTTTTAAATAAAGAGTATAATTCTGACAGGACAAAGGGACCCTTTAAAAACATACTAGGTATTATAATGACTCCAAAGACTAACCCTGGGTCTGCAAAAACCACAACAGAATTCACTGAGCATCTAGTGTGTGCAGGGTTCTGTGCTTACACTATGGGCATGCAAGATGCCTCTGCTCTTCAGTGAAGCTACAATATATCAGTGACAACATATGTCAGTAACTGTGACGCCGCGCATGGCATCACAGTACCCTAAATAGCACACACCAAAAGCAATAAGCATCAAGGAGAGAGACAAGGCCTATACTTAGGATCACTATAATTATGAGAAATAAGGACAAGGTCATTATGTTGTGAGGTCCAGGAGAACAAAGGCAAGGTGTGTTTAGCTCATCCTTCTATCCCAAATACCTAGAAACGCAGTTGGTGTTAAAGGAATATATATTGAATAAAGGGTGAATAAAAATCAAGCAGTAAGTTCAAAGTCACATAACAGTCACATGTAGTAGCCATTACTTGAATCCAAATCTTTTTGAAACCAAATCAAAGATAATTTTACTCTACTAGATTTCTAACAAATAGGAGCCTTGTTTCATAGGTAATAAAAATTTCATGGAAGGGTTTTGAGCTGTTGAGTGATATAACTGAGGTTTTATGCTGGGAAGACTGGCCCAGAAGGAAGGTGAACTTAGAGCAGAGAGACCCTAGCAATGGAAAGCCCAGTTGACAGTCCATTATTATATCCCATAATGAGGCAATAAGAGGCAGACCCAAGATTATGGTCTCAAGAATAGAAGGGAAAGGATGGATGAGAGACATATTTGAGTAAGTAAGATATTTCTTTTTCAGTTTGAGACATTTCACTTTTCACTTTAGAAATTTAAAATATAGTTTTAATTGTCCCACAGTAATTGCACATATTTATGGGATAAGGTGTCATGTTTTGATATATGTATATGTTGCAAAATGATCAAATTGAGGTAATGAGCATATTTACCAATTCAAACATGATGATTTCTTGTAACAAGAACATTTAAAATCATCTTCTCTAGCTATTTAAAAATATTCAATAAGTTATTGTTAACTATAGTAACCCTACTGTGCAACTTAATCCTGATTGTAACTTTGTACCCATTAGCAAGGGTTTTATGCACCAATAATGGACAGATGTTCTACCCATAAATTCTGTTTTCCAGAAGTAGAAGCTTTTTAAAGGAAAACCACAAAAATCTAACAGGCACTGGGATTCCTCTGCTTCTAGATCATTGCTAGACAAGAAAAATAACTTGTGATCTACTAGGGATCACCAGTTAGAACTGAGTATTTGACAGAGTGGAAATTATATAGTGCCATTTCAGGGTAAGATTACTCGACATTCCCAACATCCACGACTACCTGTCAGAACAGTGAAACCAGATCAGAACAGATTTGATACCTGAATGGGTGGAGTACAAAAAAGAAGGAAAGATGATTAGCTGTCATCTGGAAAATGTGGGACAAGTTATCAGCTAGGATAGATAGCAGTAGATCCTTAGGGTGATCAGAAGGGGACATGATAAGAAGATGGTTTTAAATATGCTGAGTTTGATGTGGAGGTGGGAAATGACCAGAGGGATGACTGATGGGTTTTACATCATTCACCAGGAAGCAGGAACCTGGAATAAGTGAAGAAAAAAGGTTACGGACAGACAGAGTACTTGTGCCAAGAAATAGAAGTGGATAATGAGAAGGAGTCTAAGAAGACTGCCCTTACTGGAAAAATGCTATGATCAGTCTTGGGTGAAACGATGCGTATCTTGGTTTAGACAGGGGCAAGTGACAGCATGAGTGTTAGCTATCTGCCATGGCTGAACTGGAAGGAATAAAAATTCTGAATTTGATTGGCAGAGTAAAGGGACTCTATTTGGACTAGAAATAAACTTTGTATGCCATCTGCACAGATGATGGTTAAATCCAAGAATGGTACGTCTATGTACAAACTAGATGAAAGGAGAAAAGGCAAATGAACCAAATCTTAGGGAATACCCACACTGGACAATCAGTGAAAGAGTCAAGGAAGGTTGAGGTCAGGGAGGCCTTGAGACAGCCAGTCTTTCACTGTGTCACAGAAGCCAGGTGAGGGTCTCGAGAAGAAAGATACGGTCCATGCAGAAGTTCTTTGTTGACCTTCAAGAGACTGGCTTGTATAGTAGTGTGAGACTTTAAATTGTAAAGGAATGACAAGCATATCCAATGACGGGGTCAAGAGGAGTTTATTCTTGAAGTGTAGGAAGGACATATGCTTATTTGTAAGACTGTCCTTTCATTTACTCATATTTATTGGGTATCTACAATGACATAGTGCCCTTCCCTGGGAAGCTCAAAGTGACTTGGTAAAGGTCATGGCTTAACAGACAATCATAGGAATGCAGAGGAAGGGAGACAAACCAGACTGGAGATGATGCTTGAGTTGAGCCTTGAAGGAGGATGCGGAATTCCAAAGGAGCAAAAAGGAGGCATTGCCAAGAATCCCAGAATATAAACGAGGTTGTTCTTTCTGAGACAGCAAGAGAGAATGAGAAGTCAGATGGAGATATGGGTACACTGATGAAGTCCAGGGCATATGTCCCTAGTGCTTTAAAAATAAATTAGGGTACACAGTCATCTGCTGAAAATGATGGACACAGAGGAGGGCCCAGGGGCTCGGGATGGAAGAAGAGATTCAGGATAGCTACAGCAGGGCACACAAGCGAAGTCAATAAGAAATGAATGGCTTAAAACGTCTATGGGGCTCCTTTAAGGTTAGATATAAGGCTTTATGACTTCCTCTTCATATTCAGGAAAGAGGGAAGAAACCCAGAGCAGAAAGTCAACAACATGATTTTTAGGGTTCAAATGAAGGCCTCTGATTGGGAATAGAAACTTTGAAGGAATAAACAAAACAGAAAACGGCAGTTGGACCAGAGAGCAATTCCAAAAAGAACTGGAAGAGGTATAAACTGTATGATAGTAAAGATAACAATAACATGTATTGAGTGCTCACCATATGCCAGGCAGTCTGCTAAATGCTAGATCTACTCTTCATCAACACCCTGGAAGAAGGAAGTATTATGGTCCTCCTCATCTAGATGAGCAAACCTGCCAAAGTCACACCGCTAAAACCAGGACTCAATTCCATGTCTGGCTGAAAGGAGCCCATGGGAGCTCTTACATGCTTCACTCTACTGCAGTGTTTCCCCAGCCACGAGGGAGAGCGCATCAGGACAGAAGTCAGACAACCAGCCCTCTGAGTCCGGATCTTTCCCTCTCTGGCTATGTGACTTCAGGCAATTCATCCACCCCTGAGTCCCAGGGTCCAAAGGTCTCACATGACTGCTTAAAGGATCAAATGAGATCTATCTCTGAAAACACTCTGAATGACATAGAGTGTATATAAGTATAAGAGACTGTAGTTGATATTTATATATATAATTATCATTGTTTTCTAATGTACTAGGAAAATTTTCATGCTGGTAGAAGGAATGACAAGGAATAGAAGAAAAGAAGGATAAGGACAAATTGTTCTATTAGAATACAAATATAAACTGCAAACCAAATTGCAAATACCTATCTCAACCTTCTAGAACATATTATGAAAGAAATTAAAAGCACTTCTCAATATGTTATCTGTGTATCTTCAAAAATTGGGAACATAAGCCTAATGAATAATTTATTACCATATTTTCTGTAGGGGAAATAATAAAAGGAAGAAAATAAATGAACCATTACTGCCCAAAGGGGGAAAACAGCATTACAATCAATTTGCATCTTAGATGGTGCCCGTTAATGCAGTGTGAAGGGTGAATGACATTTTTTTCTTCTAGGCTTTTAAAGGAGCCTTTGAAATGATTTTCTTTAAAATCTGTGGTATTGGCTGGTGTGGTGGCTCACACCTATAGTCTTAGCACTCTGGGGGACAGAGGTGGGTAGATTGCTTGAGTTTAGGAACTAACCAGCCTGAGCAAGACTGAGTCCCTGTCTCTACTAAAAACCAAAAAACTAGTCAGGTGTGGTGGAAGGCACTTATAGTCCCAGCTACTTAGAGGCCGAGGTCAGAGGATCTCTTGAGCCCAAGAGTTTGAGGTTGCTATGATGATACCACAGCACTCTACCCACAGCAAGAGACCTCTATCTCAAATAAGAAGAAAATTAAAAATAAATAAAAGAGTAAAAATCTGAGGTATTTTATTATTGAGTATTTTTTTGAGGGAAGGTTCATATCTTGATGTTGGTACATAAGTCACACACTGTACTGAGCCTCAGTGAACTAAAGTCCAAGAAAATGTACAAATGTAAAAAGGGCCTTTTGTTATCTCACTTGAAGAAAAAGAAAATCAGTGAGGAAGGAGGACATGTTTTCTATTTAAGGAAAACCCCTTGCAGAACACAGCTGGGAGTTAGTACCCTAGTCTCCTACACCTTTTTTGCATTCTCTGATAGCATAAGGTGATATCATTTTTCAAACTGAGAAACCAACGAAAGGTTAAATTTATTTTACTTTAATTTACATTATTTATTTATTTATTTTTTGAGACAGAGTCTCAAGATGTCACCCTGGGTAGAGTGCAGTGGCATCACAACTCACAGCAGACTCAAAACTCTTGGGCTTAAGCGATTCTCTTGCCTCAGCCTCCCAAGTAGCTGGGACTACAGGCACCCGCCACAATGCCCACCTACTTTTTGTTACAATTGTCATTGTTGCTTAGCTGGCCCAGGCCGTGTTCAAACCTGCCACCCTAGATGTATGTGGCCATTGCCCTGTTGACAGAGCTAAGGGCACCACCCTAAATTTATTTTTTAATTAGAGGAAAAAATGGGACTAGGGCCCATTGTAAACAAGAGGATTTTTAATTAAAATATGGCTTCTGTCTATAACATGGATCATGAGAAGACTTGATCACCTAAACATCCATTTCCTTTATCATTCCAATTGGTCACGGTCCCTTCCCATTACCAAAAGCATGCATTAGTCAGACTAGATTTTTCCAGGAAATGTTTTGTGTCCTTCCTAAAGAATGGAGGAAGACCTGTTAGAGAAGTATTTGTTGCTAAGCTGTACCCTTTGATGCCACTGCCAGTTAACCGAGTCACAACTGAGTGGCCACATACATGGGCTCTGAAGTCAGACTTCAGGGTCTGAATTCATTCAGTGTCTGTGTGGCCTTGGGAAAATAACTCTGGACCTCTATTTTCTCATCTAAGATATGGGTGTGATTATAGTACCTACCTTGCTTTTTGTGAGAGTTATTCTAAGGATTCAACGAGTTAATGTATGCAAATTAGAACGATCAGCACACAGTAGGTCAATAAATGCTCTCTATTGTTTGCTCATGCCCTAATAATTAAGAATATCTACTATGTGGTAGATACTGTGCAGAGTACTGAAGATATAAAGATGAATAAAATACTTTCCAAATGTCAGTGAGACAGACCAGCAAGAGGGATAGAGCATGATTTAAAGTCAACTTGGAAAGATCTATAAAAGGCCTTACAGGGGAATTTAACCAGGGTTTAGGGGAGTTGGATGGGATTACCAATCAATAGGTCATGGTCCTTTCTTTATAATATATTCATATTTCTGAGTGGAAGCACTGGAGAGAGAACATACTTTTAGTTGTGGCACTGCAAGTCACCCAATTCCTTTGGCATCAACTCTTGCTCATTTGTAACATGATAGTGTTGAGCCAGTTGCATGCTGGAACCCTCTGCCACTGGCTCATGATAGCCTACTGTGTGCATCTCTTCCTAACTCATGTTTCAGTGACCTTATCTTGGTAGTATGAAATCAGAAACTGGCAAACACTACAAAACAGGACTTATTTTCTCCCCTAGAGTGATGGTTGTTAACTATTTACCAGCATACTCATGGGTTGAACTAATGAACTCCAAAGTATTAATATTTTCCAACTCTAATAATGTTCAACTCTGAGATTGTTTTTCTACAATTACATTTTACTCCAATGCCATTGACCTGGCATATACTGCTTTCACTTGCCTGTCTATATAGCTTGCCAGATCTGGCTGGGAGAGAAAATTTTAATGTTTATATTGATAGTAACTCCAGAAATACTTTCATTTTTAATATATTTCTGTCTTGATACATTTATCCTTGTGATGTGCCTGCATCAGGCTTTCAGTAGTGAATGTCTTTTTACCATTTCTGTTATTTTTGCATTCTGAAACAGTGCTAGCCATTTAACCAACTTTGACTTCCTTACTGAAAGAAACACATAAAGATCATTCACATAAAGACTAATTCATTCTTCTAAAATGCTGTGCACATATCAGGTGAAAGTGAATCACCCATAAAAAATTTATTTCTTTTCAGTTGATAGTTAAGACAAACTCACTGGTAAAACATTTCCTGGGAGTGATCATTTCAATAGGACCTTGGTCATTAAACTGTTGGTATTTAGGAGTATTTCCTCTTCTTATGAGTATCAGCTCAGTCTAACCCCTAAGAGCAGCTGCCTGACTCTGTCTGCCATCTGTTTACCTCTAGCTTTTTCATGAAACTAGCTTATGTTGGTCTTTTGATTCCCCCAAATCTAGCAATTCATTTAATTCTCGAAGTATTTATACAACAGCTACCTGTTACCCATCAGCCTTATCATTGTCTTCATCATTGTCAACATCATCAGCAAAAACATGTCAAAAAGCACATAAGCATTGCATCAAACACTCAGGAAAAAACACAGTTTCTAAATGCATGATGCTTATTTGGATTGTTTCAAACTATTTGCATTTCCTGGAAAATATTTTTATTCAAAAGACACAGTGTTTTAGTAGGTACTTATTTTCATTTGCCCAGCACCCACTGTCTCTTCTAGTGGTAACTCTTTTGAAAACTCTCCCTTCGCTTTCTTCTTGCACTGTCAATCATACAGCCTCCCTCTCTCACCACAGGGTGAGTGTGCAAACCAGGCTGGCCCTTCAGTGAACTCTACTCCCTCGACATGGTGCTTGGTCAAGGGTGAGCACATCATAAAGCAATCATTCTTTTTTGGGATTTAATATGGATGCTGGGAGAGGACTTCTCTCATTCAGAGATCACAAGCACTAAAGATGATGTTAACATGGAATGTCTGATGGTCCCCTTTGCCACTACGCAGTCCACCTCATGGACCTAAGGGGTAGGAGGGCCCAGCCAGGGAGATGGATAGGTTCCTGATGTGATTGCTGGAGCATCTGTATTGAGCCCTGCCTTAACCTAATGGGAGCCAGTAGAATTTTTCTTTTCCTTACTTCTTTCTTTTCTTTCATCAACAGTCTGGTGATTCTTTTATTCCTTGCTTGTGAAAAAGTCCTGGGTACACAATGTCCGGTAGAAAAATACTACAAATCTGTGACTTCAAACACAAAGTCAAGACCATAGAGGCAACTTTATGTAAACCATTCAAGTAAGTGGGTTTCTTTATTTACTTGAATATTTACATTAAATATTTCTCTTTGCTTTTGGGACCGTATCTATTAGTTAAGATTTCTAAAGTGGTATACTATTTCTTCCTACTATATAATTCTTAGATTTTCTACGGTATTTACATAACATAATCCTAAGATGAAATAATGTATGTATCTAAGTGAGGAGGCAAGATATAAAAACTGGAAAATATTTCAATACTGCTTTTAAGTATATAAAAGGGATTTACGGAGATGGAAAATGGCCAAGGTACCATATTAAGGAAATTGCAGCCATAAAAACAGTCATGGTTAAATATCTAGGAAGACTTGCCAGAGTGAAATCCTAAGGAAAAGTCTTAGTCCTCCCTACATTTATATTATTTCCATTAATTTTAAAAGTTGACCCATAAACAGAAAGTTAAGGAAAGATTTCAATAGAAGATTACTGACATTTAAAGCACTCTATTTATAAATACTCACTGTTTATGAACAGTCATATTACATTATATCAAGTAATATTAATCAAATATTTTTGAGTACCCATTGCATGCCATGCATTTGACCAGATACTGAGGGTTTCTCTCTTCAAAGAGCGTACAGTGTGTGGATTTGAAGACAGCAGCATGAACTCTAAAGTCCACATGCGTAGCCTAACTTGAAAGGCGAACGGATTCCCTGGGCTCTTGGGAAAGCAAATTTTAAAATATGATTTGTTGAATGTTTGATCCTTACGTTTAAAGATTTAGTAGTTAGTGTTATGATGGAGACTGACTTAGAAACTGACTTTAGAAAGATAAAACAATACACTTTGTCAAAAATACCTTCTCCTGTAGTCAGACGCTGCTCCCTGGACGGTGATTTCTAACAGCCAAGTCAAAGGAATGGAAAGAATCTAGAATTGTTCAGTGCTCCCAATAGCTGTTTGGTATTGATCCATTGAAATTATCCCCAAAATCAGTGAGACCACCTTATTTTTATTATTTACAGACTAGTTTGCTTGACCACATGTTTTCTAATATTCTTCCCAGGAGCTCCCTCACCTTCTGGAGAAAGAGTGGGACTCATAGAGAGAATATGGGCTTCGGTGTCAGACAGGCTGAGATGTGATGTGAATCTGGCCTTTACCCTTGACATACCGTCTCACCATGTCAGGTCCCTTCATCTAAAACATGGGGATAATGGTACATATCTCATGGGTCTGAATGTGAGCCACTGGAGAAAGACGAGATGGGGAGGAAGCTAGCGCATGACTCACTAGGATTAGAGATAAGTGATGAGAGACTCTGGCGTTCTGTTATGCAGCACTGCCTAGCATTCAACAAACGTAGCTAGTAAGCTTATTATCCTAACTCGTGTGCTAGCCAGTTTCTGCCTGCCTTCACCAAAAATGAGGAAGTTGGCAGAGGGAGGGGGATTGGTGGGGGTGCCCCATGATCACATTAATGTACACAGCTATGATTTAATAAATTAAAAAAAAAGAGGAAGTTGGCACAGTCCCCTGGGAAAGACCACTCCAAATACCTGGTAACTGTTTCATCACTTAGGTCCTCTTGTCTACAGTTTAAAGAATGTTATTTCTTATTTTCCCACCCTTTGACCATCTTGTGGTTTTTCTCTAACCCTGTTTCAGGTTCATGAAGTCCTTTTTAAGTTGTCCTCCAAGACAGTGGCTACAGTGAGGGCCTCCCATACTAGGGAAGAAAAACAAATAGGAACCATTACCTTACCTCTTTAAAAAAGAGTAAGCCCATATTCCCCCCGAAGTTTACTGAGTAAAGATAGAGGATGCCCAGGGACATTTGAGTTGCAGATAAATGGTGAATAATTTTTTTTAGTATAAGTACATCACACCAATATATATGACAATCCTCATTGTAAGCAGCACATGAAGAAAGATAAGGAGACAATTACCTTTTTTACTTATGGAACTCAGATTGAAAATATTTGGACCCAACTTATTTATCCGTTAGGGCAGAACAATTTTTTAAAGGTGTCAGTAGCATATACATATTGTAAAACTGCAGACCATTTTTTTTTTTTTTGATGCTGTGTATCTAAAATATTCTGTTTTAAAAGTGGTCAGCAGCATAACCTGTTCCTGACAGGTGGTTTTGAGTATCATGTGAAGGTCTAACTGCAGAACAGAGTAAAGATTCTTTTTTTAAATCAAAAGTTGTACTGTATGTGGCAGCCTGTCACTGACATAACATTTCTGAAACAGAGTATTCCCAGATTGATTTACATACTTTATTTATAATAAATGAGCTTATTAAAAAATTTAAATACAGGTGGCTATAGAAAAAAAAACAAGTTAAACCTAGTACAAGAATAATTTGGATGTACTAGATGGGTGGGGCCACATCTATGGTGCATCTTAGAATGGGTACAGGCGATTGCACTAATGTACACAGCTATGATTTAATAATTAAAAAAAAATTAAAAAAATAAAATAAAAATGGTTATATATAAAAAAAAAAGAAAGAAAAAGAAATAATGTACCAAGAAAACTCTTGCAGCCCCTGATTCCAGGCCTTGTTTCTTGGACAGTATTTCTAGACACACCTCACATCAGAAGGAAACCTGCTACCCTGAAAGGAATGACTCAGTCCTGAAAGGACTTATGGCCTAATAAAGTGCTCATGGGCTTTGAATGTCAGAGGTAACCAGGCAGCAGTCATTACAGGACGTGGGTGCAATTGAACTGGCTTTGGATGTGACATGGCACAGTCTCAGATGTGGTGGCCATGAGGAAGTACCCACATCATTTCTCCCACAACTCCAGCAACCCAGCACAGAAAGTGACAGAAGAAGGTGAGAGATTCAGTTAAGTAATCCATGTAATCCCTCCATATCTTGCCCAAATCCACCAAGGTAGGAGCACCAGGATTCCTTAGAGTGCCCCCAGTGCCAGTATACCTGTAGTGACCAAAGACTTGGATCACAAAACACAATTTCTTTTGAATACATGGGAAGCCTTCTCAAGAAGAATGGCATGAAAGAAGACCAGAGTGTGAAGATTACAATAAATACCCAAGTCTTCAATGTCTAGACATTGATCAATGTCCACAAGCATCAAGAACATCCATGAAATCGTTACCTCACTAAATGAACTAAGTAAAGTACCAGTGACCAATTATGAAAACATGGAGATATGTGATCTTTCAGACAAAGAATTCAAAATCACTGTTCTAAAAAAGCTCAATAGGCTTCAAAATAACACAGAGGAGGAATTCGGAAACTCATCAGAAAAATTTAACGGAAATTGAAATAATTTAAAAAAGAATAAATTCAGGATCTGAAACATGCAAGTGACAAACTCAGAAATTCAATAGCATCTCTCAATAGCAGAACTGACCATGCGGAAGAAAGAATTAGTGAGTTTGAATATAAGGTATTTGAAAAATATGGTCATTAGAGAAAAAACTAAAAAAAGAAGAGAGTGAAAGATCTATACAATTGTCCCAAAAGAGCAAATCTAAGTTAATGACCTTAAAGAGAAACTAGAGAGAGAAGTTAACATAGAACATTTATTCAAAGAAATAATAACAGAGAACTTCCCAAGCCTAGAAGATGATAGCAGTATTCAGGTACAAGGTCATAGAACACTAGGCCAATTTATCTCAAATAAGACTACCTCAAGACATTTGGATAAAGAAAAGGTCCTAAGCAAGAAAAATGAAAAAAAAAAAATTAATATGTCTGGCAGTAGAATTCTCAGTGACAATCTTTCAGGCCATGAGACAGTGGCATGACATATACAAAGTGTTGAAAGAAAATAATTATAACCCCAGAATACAAAATCCTACAGAAATATATTTTCAACAGTAAGGATAAATAAAGACTTTCTCAAACAAAAGCTGAAAGGTTTCATCTACACCAGATCTGCCCTATCAGAAATGTTAAAATGAGGTCTTCAGTATGAAAGAGAAGGACATTAGTGAACAATAAGTAATTATCTGAAAATATAAAACTCTCTAGTAACAGTAAATACACAAATATGGAATATTCTATTGCTATAATTATAGTGTATAAATCACTTATCTCTTGAGTGGGAAGACTACAAGATAAACTTATCAAAAAAATGACTACAGAAACTTTTTGAGGGATAATATAAAATATATAAATGAAAACAACAAAAAAATTAAAAAGTGGGGTTGGAGAGAGAGTTAAATTGGATAATCCAGCACTAGAGCACCCAGATATATAAAGGTGATATTATCAGAGCTAAAGAGACAAATAGATACCAATACCATAATCACTGGAGACTTCAACAACCCATCTTCAGCATTGAATATATGTCCCCAGACAGCAAAATAACAAAGAAACATTGCATTTAATATGCACTATAGACCAAATGGACCTAATAAATATTTACAGAACAATTAATCCAACATTGACAGAATATGTGTTCTTCTCCTCAGCTTTTGGATCATTCTCAAAAGTAGACCACATGTTATAGAACAAAATGAGTCTTAAACATTTTTTAAAAATTGAAATCACATTAACTATTTTCTCTGAACACAATGGAATAAACCCAGGAATCAATAATAAGGATAATAGTGGAAACTATATAGAAACATGAAAATTAAATAATATGACTGGTGGGTCAACAAAGAGATTAAGAAGGAAGTTTTAAAATGTCTCAAAACAAATGAAAACAATATATTAAAACATGTGGGATACACAAAAAGTAGTAAAAAGAAGAAAATTTATAACAAATGCCTACATAAAAAAGTAGAAAAGCTTTAAATAATCTAATGCAGTTTCTTAATGAACTAAAAAAATGAGCAAACAAAACTTCAAATTAGTAGAATAAAAGAAATAAATAGGTCAGAACTAAATAAAATTAAAACAAAAAATACAGAAGTTTGAAAGAACAAAAAGTTCATTTTTTGAAAATATACACAAAATTGATGAACCTTTAGGCAGATTAACTTACCATAAAAAGACCTAACTCCATGGAATATTATGCGGCCTTAAAGAAAGATGGAGACTTTACCTCTTTCATGTTTACATGGATGGAGTTGGAACATATCCTTCTTAGTAAAGTATCTCAAGAATGGAAGACAAAGTATCCAATGTACTCAGCCTTAGTATGAAACTAATTTTGGGCTTTCACATGAAAGCTATAACCCAGTTACAACCTAAGAATAGGGGAAAGAGGGAAAGGGAGAAGAGGGAGGGGGAGGGGGGTGGAGGGACGGATATTGGTGGAATCACACCTACGAGGCATCTTACAAGGGTAAGGGTGAAACTCAGCAAATGTGAAATGTAAATGTCATGCCACGGTAACTAGGAAAATGCCAGGAAGGCTATGTTGACTATTGGGATGAAAATGTGTCAAATGGTCTATGAAGCTAGTGTATGATGTCCCATGATCATATCAATGTACGTAGCTATGATTTAATAAAAAAAAATAAATTAATTAATTAAAAAAATAGCATAGTAGATAAAATCTAGGATTTATAGAACCATTTACAGACCACCATGAGAAAATGAGGTGCATCCACAGTGTTGCAAAATTCAGCAATACAACTGTCTTGAATGCTTCAAAAAATCAATATGTGAGATTAAAAATGTGTGGAAACTCCCTGTTTCAAAAGAGATTAAGGAGATTTACAGTTCTACTATAGCATGTGAGCATTAATTGAATCTTCCCTTAAAAAAAAAAGGTGGTGGTTATAACTGGGTTATAGCTTTCATATGAAAACCAAAAATTAGTTTCATAGTAGGGCTGAGTACATTGAATACTTCTTCTTCCATTCTTGAGATACTTTACTAAGAAGAATATGTTCCAGCTCCATCCATGTAAACATGAACAAGGTAAAGTTTCCATATTTCTTTAAGGCTGCAAATATGGGGAATGGGGAGAAGGAGGGGAAGGAGGGGGGAGGATGAGCAGAGGGAGGGTGATAGGTGGGATTACACCTGCTGTGCGTCTTACAAGGGTACATGTGAAACTTAGTAAATGTAGAATATAATTGTCTTAACACAATAACTAAGAAAATGCCAGGAAGGCTATATTAACCAGTGTGATGAAAATGTGTCAAACTGTTTATAAAACCAATGTATGGTGCCCATGATCACATTAATGTACAGAGCTATGATTTAATATTAATAAATATATATATATAAAATAAATATTTTTTTGAAGCAAGATAGACTCCAGACTAAATATTAACAAGTTAAATTAATCTTTCATAGAGGATTTGGCTGAAGTTTCATGCATCTTATTTGTCCTATTGGTATACAAATCTTATCTCCGAACTGATTACCTTGAATTAAAAAAGTATTCTTATTGTTGCCAGGTAAGTGATGTGCTGCTCTGCAAGACGTGAGGGCTGATGCAGTCTCATCTTTGTTCATGGGCTAAAAGGTAGGAAAAGGAGGGTTTTCTCAGATCAACACTGAGAGGAAAAAGCAAAAACAAACACACAACAAAAAATGTTTCCCATATATCCTTTCTCTCTTTTTTTACATTCTCTGTCAGTTGTTAAAGGCATTTTATTTAAATAGCTCCCATTAAAGGAAAAATTCAACAAATATAAGTTAGGTATGTGTATAGGCAGGGGCTCTGGGTTTAACTGCCTCCAATCTCCTCTTCTCATTTACCCCAATTGGCAACAATAAATTTCACTGGATGATGGTGATAGATCTACATGCATTTATCCCATTGTGTAGAAAAACTCAGCTATTGTCTTTGGGGATCTATAGACCGCAGTACTAAATGAACATTCTTCAATTTCTTCTAAGATTTAAAATCTGGCAAGCAAATTATTTTTGACTGGCCATTTTGCCAACAAAGATAAAGTTGCAGAATATTGCTATTATTCACTGTCTGTTACTCAGATAATTCATTGACCCATGAATATACTGGCCTCCAGCTTTTAGTAGTTTCTGGAAAATATCATCTTCCTCTTCCCCTTCATTCTCCTCCCTCCAACCAATTATTAATATATGATGGTCCACTTTTCGGTATCTACTCATGATCATGATGACACCAATGTCAAAATATATATGTGACATATCGTATATTTATGAGCTCTTTTTTGTGTATTACCATATATACTCGAGTATAAGCCGAGTTTTTTCAGCACAAAACTTGTGCCGAAAAACCCGAACTCGGCACAAATTTTGTGCCGAAAAAACTCGGCTTTAACTCGAGTATATACGGTACTTAACCCCAACAAAAATTTTGGAGGCAAGTATTAAGGCTGGGTTTACATGGATGGAACTGGAAAATATTCCTCTTAGTAAAGTAGCTCAGGAATGGAAAAAACAATATCCAATGTACTCAGTACTACTATAAAACCAATTTATAATCACTCACACTTTCATATGAGAGATGAATCACAACTATAGCCCAGGATGAAGGAGGAAAGGGGAGAGCGATGGGAAGGGAGAGGGGTGGCTCGATAGAGGGAGGCTTGATGGTGGGACCACACCTATGGAGCATATTGCAACAGTACAAGTCAAATCTATCAAGTATTGAACACAAATGTCTTAATACTGTGATTAAGTAAATGAGGTGAAAGCTATGTTAATTAGTAGGATGTAAGCACAATAATTTGTACAAATAATCAAAACATTGAATCCCACAAAGGCATAAATGTATTCATGATCTATGTATATATGACTTAATAAAAAATAAAATAAAATTAAAAAAAGAATACGTAAAAAGCTATACGAGAACTAAGTGGCTTAGATAATCTGACTTCAGTTTTAACGTCTTTTTCACAACCACTATTTCATGGTTTAAAAGAAAATCAACTCAGCCAGGGGCATTAGACTAAAAGACTTGAAAGCTTATGTTTATTTGGCAAAATCATAAAAGGTGGGATTAAAAATACTTTTACCCCCCAAAATCTTTAGCAAAATAAGTTTTATCTTTGAAATAAATTTTATTTGACCCAGTTATATCTTTAAAAGAGAGAATATTAATGTAACTACCTATTTCAATAAAAAGAAGACACATATTTTAGAAGTTTGAAAGTGTTATATGCTATACTACATGTTTAAATAGTTTTAAATAAATTATTTTATATTTATTGTTTTTCATATTCACCATTAATGTACTGCTAGGGCAGATTGTACTTTAGGAATTTTATTATACATATATACTAAAAATTATAGCCTCTGTAATCATTATATAATTCCTCTTGAAAAGCATTACTTTCAATGCTATTTTTCTTTGCCTGTGAATAAAAATTGTTTGCTAGGTTCTTAATTTATAAACTTGAGATTCTTTTAGTGCTAATGTCCAAACAAGGCCATAGAATCTTTTTTATTCCAAGGAGTATTTATTCACGCAGGTATATTGTGGTACATAACTACTAATTCTTAACTTAATTATAGCACCATCCCTTGGGAAACAATTTTGCTTTTCACTAAGTTATTTCAAACTGCTAACAAAATTCTTCGAAGTCTTTTTGTATAAATAAAACTACAGAATAATTTCCACAAAACATTGCTTTCCTCTAAACAGTGCCAATAATTGGCAGTTTACTACCCTCAGTATGGATATATTTAGGCAAATGTGAACAGCAGAGACATTGTTTGTTCCTATTCTCACTGAATAGAAGTGGGCTAAGATGAAATAGAGAATTTTTTTTAATTTATCTTGTGAAAAAGAAATTCAAAGAGACAAATGTAATTCTAAATACATGCAAGCATAATCAGAGTGAGTGTGTGAATATCAGTCTGTGTTGCAACATCAGAGATTTGGGGACAGTTTAAACCACCCCGTCTGCTGTTTTAAATCACAGAATCCAGATCCCAATTTACAGAAGAGGGAAATTAGAGGCCTCACAAGTATGAGGTTGTTGAGTAAGAATATTGATGTGATTATTTAGACTTTCGTCTTTCATGACCAAGATATCCCCTAACCCAGTAACATCATGGGCTTATCTGATTTCTGTATTACCTAACATTTCAGCGACAATTAAAAAATTCCCTTATCCTTAGAGAAGTGTGAAAATTAGGGGAAAGCACCTTCCCCTTTCTGAACATATTTATATAAGATGATAAAATGAAAAATAACTTTGAATGCAGATGTAAATGAAAGATTAGATACTGCTAAGAGATGGCAACAGAGCAGCACAGTGCCTAGAGTGGCAGTTTTAATACACTATGTGAAGACTACAGGAATCAGGCTAAATGACTAGATTTTAACCTCACTTGCCACCAAAACAAAACAAGTAGACAACTGTGGGAGATAATGACTATGTTAATTTGCCTCACTATAGCAAACTGTTTACTATCCATGTGTATCCCATAACAATATGGGATAAAATATATTTTAATAAAATCTTTTAAAAAATCTTTAAAATAAAATATATTTTAAAACATATATAATCTTATGTAATGTAATGCTATTAGGCCTTTTACTAGACTCCTTGCTCTTACTGTTTAAAATCAAAAACAAGGCCAGGTGCAGTGGCTCACACCTGTAATCCCAACACTCTGGGAGGCTGAGGTGGGAGGATCGCGAGCTCAGAAGTTTGAGACCAGTCTGAGCAGGAGTGATATCCTGTCTCTACCAAACATAGAAAAACTAGCTGGGCATTGTAGCAGGCACCTGTAGTCCCAGCTACTCTGGAAGATGAGGCAAGAGGATGCTCAAGCCTCAGAGTTGAAGTTGCTGTGAGCTGTTATGTCACAGCACCTACCCAGGGCAACAGAGTGAGACTGTCTGAACAAACAAAAGAAAACAAAACAAAAACCACTTCCGCATTTATACTCATTACCACAATCATGTATTCAAGAACTCTGTTTATGAACAAATGGAATAAGTCAAAGAAAAGAATCCCCTAAGACTATACCCATTGGTGAAACAAACGCAAATAAAAACATTTTAAAAAAGAAAAGACTTGGCTTTTCTGGGTACCCAATTCCAGGGGGTTAACTTGTGTTTTGGGTAATGTGGTTAGTTTGGTTTATGGAAATTCAAAGTTTCAGGGCCAGTTGTGTATTATTTATTTCCTCTGGATGTTTTTTTCTTTATTTTTAATCATTTGTTGGTTTTCTAGACTCTTGCATATTTTTGAAAGCCTGGGCTCCTCCCCTAATTTTAGACTGAGTAATTTGATAATATGCTGATAGGTTCTCATTAATATATTTGAGATTTGGCTTTAGAACTCAGGAAACTGAATTCATTATTTCAAATAGACACTATGTTATATTTATTAGAAAAATAAAGAAATGTGTCAGCAAACATTTATTTCTCGCTAAGGAGAAACTATCTTCTTTTCCTTCTATTTTTCTTCTCTTCATTTCTTGTCTCCTTCCTTTCTTGTCAGAAATGTGTGTCTTTTTTTTTTTTTTCTTTTTAAAAAAGATAAAAAAGATCCTTTTAAGAGTAGAATCTAAGGCAAAGTGCCGTTTCTTTGTTGTTTGAACATAGGTATGTTTTGCAAAGATTTTTTTTTTTTTTTTTAATTACTATATCCTTGGGGAGTTGAAAAGATGGTTTTGAAAGGCTGATGTACATGAGCTTTTTCAGAATTTCGCAGTTTCCAAATACAAATTAGAAGACTGATTGGCTGCTGCCTGGCATTGAAAGTGGGTACCTGATGGCACCTGTGCTTGTCAGTCAGGTGGAGTAACCATAGAGACGAACTAAATGAGATGTGCTGTCAACATGCAGGAAATGTGGGTACGTGACCCACAGGGCAATGAGGCAATTCTGTGTCGGGACAGAGGGGAGATGAATGATGAGCAGAGATGCACACCTCACCTTCCCACTGTCCACAGCAGCACTGCACATTGATCGGTTGCCCTCTTTTTACCACTCTCCTGGGCTTCGGTCCAGCTCAGTCCCTCAGGAGGTCATCAGGAAGCCCAGCAGCACTTACAGACTGGCCCACTCCTGACCAGCTGTCCTTACCTGAGACTGGAGAAAGGTGAGGTTAGAACCATGTTGTGCCATCAGGCATTCCCCCAAATCTCCAGTAACCCAACATTATCTTCTGGTCTCTGGCTAATGGTCGCCTTCAGAACTCCCATCACACAGGACCTCCAATGCCTGAGCAATGGGTCCAGTGTCTCCAAAATTCAAACTAAGCCAGTTCCCTCTGTTGTGGGACCTCCCATGGCTCTTACTCACTTGTTCAGAGCAAACATCAAGCTCCTGGCAGGGAGCACAAGGGCCTTTTCAGCTAGGCTATTTTCGGGTCACTTACTGATGCTATCTGCAATCACTAAATCTTCCAGCCATAACTGCCTCCTCTGGAGGCGGTCTGTCCTCTGATGGCTGCTTTCCTTCCTGGTGTAGAATAAGTCCCCACACCTCTCCCTGCCCCCCTGTCTGCTGGTGAGCAGCCTCTCTTCCTTCACCATTGAACTTATCCATCACTTCTTTGCTGAAGATTTTCTGCTCACTCTCCGTATATTAAATATGTATTCCTCCTCATAACTCTGTACTTTTAGTTTGTTCACTTCCTGCCTTTTGTCCATAGGGGTTTGTGTTTCATAAGACTCAGAGCAGTGCCCATGACTGTCTTGTTCTTCATAATATCTCCAGTGCTCCAAACATAATAAGCTCTCAATAAATTTTAGTCAAGCTCCGTGCCTGTAGCTCAAGTGGCTAGGACACCAGCCACATACACCAGAGCTGGCGGGTTCAAGCCCAGCCTGGGCCTGCCAAACAACAATGACAACTATAACCCAAAACAGCCGGGCGTTGTGGCAGATGCCTTTAGTTCCGGCTACTTGGGAAGCTGAGTCAAGAGAATCCCTTAAGCCCAAGAGTTTGAGGTTGCTGTGAGCTGTGATGCTACAGCACTCTATGGAGGGCAGCACAGTGAAACTCTGACTCAAAAAAAAAATAAATAAATAAAAATGAAAATAAATTTTAGTCAAATGAACAAATGATGAACAAACACAAAATACTAATACGAGCAGTTGAATTAGTGTAAAACTTTACCTTCAAGGAAAAATTATCAATATGCGACATCTTGTCTAGACCATTATGAGTCCCAGGTGAGTGACAATCTAATCATGTTTGAGAAACTCTGGCGTAGGCGGGAGAGTAGGAGCCCTTCATCTGTGAGGCCCTGGCTCTGCTGTGAGGGAGGAGTTGACACAGGCCTGGCCTCCAGCTTCCTGTCTGCGGTCTGTGATCTCTTTCAGGGCAGTGGCTGCACTCCACCTGGTTTTTTTTGGATCTCAGTGCTTACTATAGGACCTGGCACACAGTAGGTGCTTATAAAATATTTGTTTAATGAAGAAAATAAAGAGCATATACATTTCAATGTTGACCATGAAAAATGATTCCTGTCTTTAATGAGCTTATACTTTAATAAATAGCATCACAATATGGTGTCTGGGTTTGTCAATCTTAACATACTGTTGAGGAGGTAATATTTCAATATTTCTGCACACGTTAGATTTGCCTCTGGGTGTGGGATAAACAATATCAGTCCTTGGCCTTTTGTGGTGGTTCTTGTTGGTGCCATTCTCTCCCCTCTGACCTGAGTATCCATGAGCCCCTCACCCCAGCTTCCATCAGATGCACATTCTTATCTGCTCTTACTCCTGGCCTGGGAAACCGAGAGGGGCAAACTTTCTGATTCCAAAACAGATGTATTAAAACTAAATTATTGATGGACCCAAAACTAGGATCTTCATAATTAATGCTGAATTTTCTAGGCCCTAGGATTTCTAGAAGGTTGCTTATTCATGCTGGCTTGTCCAGACTTTGACTTAACTGCTTTGTCATAATTTATACATCCACATTCCTTCTGATTCCAAGATGTTCAATTAGTTTAAACCATCTACCATGGTTTTCATGACCTCCAGATCTGTATAATACCCCACTTCTATCCCTCTTTCAGCACAGGTTTCCTGGCTGGCTGTAGGTATGTGATTCACAGATGTTTCTGGACTTAGACTGTACAGAAGGAAAAAGTGGGATTGGGATTGCCTCAGGCACCATTGAGACCTTTAAGTAGAATGAATTGCCTTGGATTCAGAATTATCACTCTCTTGCAACAGTCATGGCCAGGGAACCGGCACACCTCTGCTTTAGAACCAACAGTCACAAACTCATTGACTTTTTTTTTTGTTTTTAAATAAGAAAGTTTTCCTAAAATGTCTCTATTTCTCAGAGAGAGAGGCTCTGGGATGAAGTTCTTTCAGAATGGGGCCCTGAGATACTGATCTGTCTTTTTTGTATCTCTGACTACCATCTTTAAAAAGGCTTAGATATTACAGTATTTAATTTTATTTATTTTATTTTAAGAAAGAGTCTCACTCAGTGTCTCCAGGTAGATTACTGTGGCATCATCACAGTTCACAGCAACCTCAACCTGTTAGACCTGAGCAATCCTCTTGCCTCAGCTTCCTGAATAGTTGGAAGTACAGATGTGCACCACCATGCCCAATTAGTTTTTCTATTTTTAGAGTGATGGAGTCTCCCTCTTGCTCAGGCTGGTCTCAAACTCCTGAGCTCAAGCAATCCACCTACCTTGGCCTCCCAGAGTGCTAGGATTACAGGCGTGAGCCACTGTGCCTGGCCCTGATATCACATCTTCTGAGTGTCTCTCATTAGCCGGTTGCTGGGACTACAGAGATTAATAACACACAATCTATATTTCTGAGTCTGCAGAGAGACAGAGAGGCAAACACTGAGTTTTAATACAACACGGTAAGTACATAGCAGCACAGGTCAGTAGAGGCTGGTTGCACAGAAACACAAAGAGTCACTTTACCTAACCCAGTGATTCTCGAATTTTTGTGCACGTCAGAATCACTCAAAGAGCTCACTAAAACACAGACTGCTGGACCTACCCCCAGAATGCCTCCTTTAGTAGGTTTGTGAGCGCTGGCTTTTATTGCACAGCAGCCAAAATGCCCAAGAGTTTGCCTTTTGGACAAACTCCTAGAGGGCACTGCTGGTGCAGAGACCCTCTGGTGCAGAGCACCACTGGCCTATCCTTAGGGAGATGAAGGAGGCTTTCTGGAGGAGGGGCTGCCTAAGCAAGTTTAAAAGAATAAGTGAAAGCCAGATAAAACACCAAGCGAGGGAGGTCCAAGCAGGCGCCAGTGCAGAACAGAACTCACAGGGCAGAACAGTGTTTCTGGAGAATACAAAGAGCAGAAGAGGAGGCAGGGGGCTTGGAACATTAAATTAAATTAAATTAATAAGCTGTGGCACTTTTTTTTTTGGTTTGGCATCCAGTGCTGCAGTGGTTACTGTAACATTTCATATATAGAGTGTGCCTAAACATGTATACACATATTAAGAAAGGAAAAACTGTATTAAACTTTAATACTCAATACATACTGATAACAAAAATATCAATACTAGTCACCTTAGAACCTCTTGTAATTGCAGAAGTCAAACGTGACTTGAGTATTACAATTTTAATAACTTTTTTTCCTTTTCTTAGAAAGTGTATATATGTTAGGGCGCCCTCTGTTATGTGTAAACTGAAAAGACTCACATGAACTGCTGCTAGTTCTTCCTTCCTGGGCCACATTCAGACACTGGCCTTACTAAATGTATCTGAAAGATGAGGGTTTGTAAGGATATTTTAAGCATACTGGAAAACTTTAGACATATGATAATTGCAGATTACATGAAAATAACAGGGAAACTCAAAAATATTCTATGCAATATCTGTCACAAATAGAGGTTTAAAAATGCTTATTTGGAAGAGTTGAAGCATCATGTTGTGATGTCAGTGTAAACCTGAAGCTACATAACAAACACATAGAAGTTAAAACAAAATTCTAAAAATGCAGAACTGAAAATATTTTATTTATATTTTGGTTAAAATTTGTGTATTTAAGTACTACTTCTAAATAAAAGTGAAACTGCGTTTTATATAAACAGAGAAAAGTCCTGGTGATATCAATGGAGTAATGGATTTTGTTTCATACGTGTTTGGTTTTTGTTTTGCATTAATATTTTTATTTTTATTTTATTTTTATTTTTCTGTTTTCTTATGTATTTATTTATTTTGCAGTTTTTGGCCGGAACTGGGTTTGAACCCACCACCTCCGGAATATGGGGCTGGTACCCTACTCCTTTGAGCCACAGGCGCTCCTGGCATTAATAATTTTAATAATATAATACTTCATGCATAAAGCATATAAAGGGACTAGGTGTAACTTAAAGAATTTTAATAATATGAACCCCATGAACCTGCTGTTCAGGTTTAGGACATTATCAATATCTTGGAGGCATTCTCTCATCTTCCCCAAATCCTTAATTCCTCCCAGAGGTAACCTCTGACCTTATTTTTGCTTTACCTTATTTATGCTTTAACCATATCCCTCGTTTTCATTATTGCTTTGCTGCATGTATATATAAACTATATATTTTCTACTTTTGTCTTTTTGAAGTGCAAATAAATAGAACAAGATGTGTGCGTGTTCTTCAGTTCTTTTTTTGCTTCACATAATGTTGTAGATTGGAGACACCTATGCTGCAAGTCATTCATTTTCATGGCTGTAGGATATTCCATTGCATGAATAATCACAGTTTATTTGCCCACTACCTTTAATGCATCTGGTCCTTTCCAGATACATCTGTATGCATGTGTGTGTTCCATTACATGTGATGCTATCATGAGCTTTGAGTGTGCCTTGCTGAGTTATAACATGTGTGAATGTTTAGCTTTATTAAGTAATATTAAATTGTTTTTAGACCACTGGTTACAAATTTACATTTTCTTCAGAAACATGAGAGTTCCCCTTCTTCATGTTCTTTGCCAGACTTTCAATTTTTTTGCCTAGATGGATAAGCATAAAGTCATTGCTTTTTTAATCAGTATTTTCCTGATGAATAATAAGTAGACCATTTACATTTGTATCCTAACTCATGTTTTCTCTTCTGTAAAAATCTTTGTTCACATCTTCCATCCATTTTTATTAGATCGGCTTTCTGATTCACATGATATTTAAAAAGCCTAGACCCCCATCCTTTTCCTGTTATACGTATTCCAAGTATCTTCTGCTAGTTATAGCTCCTTCAACATTCGCTTTTGAAAGTCTTTTGATAAATAGAACTTCTTATATTTTAGGGAATTGAGGGTATCTAACTCTTCTTTTATGATTTGTGTTTCTTCAAGCAGAAGCTCCCAAACTGTTTTAGATTCCCTTCTTTTTTTTTTTTTTTTTGTTAATTAAATCATAGCTGTGTACATTAATGTAATCATGGGGTATAATGTGCTGTTTTTATATACAATGGTTTTATGTTCATATTTGTCCTTTCAATTTTTAGTCTTCCTTATAGGTAGAATTTTTGTGTGAATATTTATATGTGTTATATATACTTCTGATGGACCATTAATATATTTTTAATAAGGATGATCAGCTGTTTCTACACTATACCGAATGACCTGCAGCTTTGGCTCTAGTCAAGCATGTGTTATTCTCTTTCTGGCGAATACTCTCACTGATCTATTAGATTGTCTCTGTGTCACCCCACACTGAATCAATGAAAATCAATAGGATAATGTTTTAAGTGAAGGGATAGTATTTAAAGCAATTCCCATGCTTGGCTATGCTTTCCCAGAATGTATTGGCTGTCCAAATCCTTTATCTTCCATGTAAATTTAGATTTCAGATACTAGAATCTGGCTTTTCAAATTTGATTAAAACCAGGTTGAGATTTTAATGAAGATTGTTTGAATCTATAGATATTTAAGGAAAAATTGGAATATTTTTCCAATATTGGGATTCACAACTATGAACATATTATCCATTTATATTTATTTAAACTTTAAAAATAACTTTAAAGATATTTTGTAATTTTTGAGACATGCATGTCTTTTTTTGCATTTATTCCTAGGTTCCTTATATTTAGTTGCTGTACATATGGTAACCTTTTTTAAAAATTTAATTTTGAAAAATTGTTGTAGATGTATTCAAGTGAAATAGACTTTATTGACTTTTACCTGGAAATTTTCTTTAACTATTTATATCTGTTATGGTTATTTAAAAAGTGTTTTGTGGTAAGAACACAATGTAATATCTACCCTCTTAGCAAATTTTGAAGGGCACAGTATCAAATTATTAGTTTTAGGTACAATGTTGTACATCAGATGTCTTGAACTTACTCATCTTGTTTGACTAAGATTCTGTGCCTGTTGATTAGCAACTCTCTATTTCCCCCTCCTTCAAGTCCCTGGCAACCACCACTGTATTCTTTGATTCCATGCATTTGACTATGTTAGATGCCTCATTAAAGTAGAATCATGTAATATTTGTCTTTCTTTGACGGACTTATTTCAATTAGAACCATTAGTCTAATCTAATGGTTCAACCTTGTTGTCACATGCTGCAGACTTTTCTTCTTTCTTCAGATAAATATTTCAGTGTTTGTATCTATCGTGTCTTCTTTATCTATTCATTTGTGGATGAAAACTTGGGTTGATTCCACCTGCTGGCTGTTGGGAATAATGCTGCAGTGAACACAGGGAGTTAATGTCTCTTTTAGATCTTCATTGCAATTCTTTTTGTTAGTTGCTTGCTCATATGGTATTTCTACTTTTTTTTTTTTTTTTTTTTGAGGAATCTCCACAATGTTTTTCTTAGTGGCTGCACCATTTTTCAGCCCCACCAAAAATGTACAAGGGTTTCAATTTCTTCACATCTTCACTAACAACTGCCTTTTGTCTTTTTGAAAATAACAATATTGCCAGGTATAAAGTGATATTGTGACTTTGATTTACATTTCCTCATAATTAGTGATGTTGAACACTTTTTTATGTATTTGTGGCCATTTTATGTCTTCTTTAGTATTCTAGATACTTGCTGCTGAAGGTGATTGCATTTACAGTATAATCATATGATCTGTGATTTAATCAATTTTAAATCATTTTAAACCAATACTGTGTATTCCATTTTATTCCCTAGACTATTTTTCTTTCTTTCTTTCTTTCTTTCTTTCTTTCTTTCTTTCTTTCTTTCTTTCTTTCTTTCTTTTTTTCTTTTTTTTTTTTTTGTGCTGAGCATTACTTCTATTATTTACATATAGCAGAATGTTTATGGTGAGCTGTTGGTAGACATTATTAAACAACTATATCCATCGGGATAACCTTAGCTGTTAAAATAAACAACTCCAAATTTAGTGCTTCAAAATTTGTTTCTTGTTCTTGTCACAACCATTGCTGCCTGTTAGTTTTGGTGGTGGATTCTTTACTACACCTATGGATCTTCATCATCAGAGTTCAGGTAATTAAGTAGGCAGAAGGAGAAGAGATTGCATAAATGATGAGGGAGGTTTTATGGTCCTGACCTAGAAACATCTCTTCCTCTTGCATTCTAATGGCCAGAATTTAGCCACCTGCTCATACCTAGCTGCGATGAAGATTGCAGAGATCATCTAATTCTGTGCCTGGGATTGGAGGAAAGCAAGGATACCAAAAACTCCCCGGAATCTCTATTGTGGTAGTTTAAAGAAGCCATCTTCTATTCTCAGTTAGATTTTTGCAGCTATTTAGATGATCTTTTGAAGTGCAGGCTTGCAAAATTAACACACTTTCTAATAATGAAATCAATGTAATATTTATAGAATAAAACTATTCAAATATGTTATATCTAAATTTTTAAGAATACGAAAGCACCTCTGCATTTTATTTGCTAAGGTTTTGTTTGGAAATTTTGTGTCTATATTCATAAGTAAGCTTGGCCAATAATATTCCCTCCTCCATTCTTTGATTTTGTTACCAAGGATAAATTAGACATGTAAAATTATCTGAGGATTATTGCATCTCTTATTATTTTTACCATGAGCTCATCTGTTTTTTGCATGATCTATTTCTTGATGATGAGACAGAATTAATAAGATTCTTGAGCGTGTGGCTGAACTCATCAAGAAAACTCTCTGGGCCTATTTCTTCTTGTGTCACAGTGGGGAACGCAATTTTTTTCTGGAAATAGTTTGTTTCATCAAGTCTTCACATTTGTTGGCAAAATGTTGGTTATAATATGTTCTCGTTTGTCTTTTGGATCTGTTCTGTATCTGTATTTATAGCTTTCTCCTATTTGTCATCTTCTTTTGAAGATTTCTCTTTTGTCTCTAGCATCTATTTTTTATCTTCAGCATTTCTTCTAGCATTCCTGCCAACGGTTTGTCTGTTTGATTTGGTTTTTAAAAGAATCAACTTTGGGGCTTGTTGGTTGTCTCTGCTGTGTTTTTTGAAAAGCATTAACTTTGTCTCATGTGTTTTCCTCCTTTTCTCTTTGAATTTATCCTTCAGCTTGTCTTTACTTTTTTTTTTTTTTTTTTTTTTGAGACTGTCTTAAACCTGCTGTCTGCCATAGTAGAAGCTATGGCAGTCTACCATAGCATCATAGCTCACAGCAACCTCCAACTCTTGGGCTCAAGTGATCCTCTTGCCTCAGTTTTTCTATTTCTTTAGTAGAGATGAGGTCTTACTTTTTGCTCAGGCTGGTGTTGAACTCCTGAGCTCAAGCAATGCACCTGCCTCGGCCTCCCAAGTGTGAGTCACCATGCCTGGCCTATCTTTACTTTTTAATTTAGAGTTCTTAGCTTATTTTGTTATTATTTTTTTTTTTTATTGTTGGGGATTCACTGAGGGTACAAAGAACCAGTTACATTGATTGCATTTGTTAGGTAAAGTCTCTCTTTTAATTGTGTCCTGCCCCCAAAAGGTTTGTCACACATTGTGACCCCTCCACCCTCCTTCCTCTTTTCCTCTATCTGCTCTCCCCTTCCCCCACCCCCACCATGTACTAGGTCCTTAATTATCCTCATCTCAGAATTGAGTACATGGGATTCTTGCTTCTCCATTCTTATTAGGCTTTACTAAGAATAATATGTTCCACTTCCATCCAGGTAATACAAAAGATGTAAAGTCTCCATCTTTTTTAATGGCTGAATAGTGTGGTATATGTATAGAGTTCTTACTTTATAATGTTCATATTCCTTTTATTAATAGAGAAGTTGTGCAATATATGAGGCTATAAAGATATTCTTTTATATTAGTAAGTTGTTATATTTTTAAGTTTTGAATGTTTTATCATTTTACTTTTGACATTTAATTCTATAATCCAGCAGGAATACATTTTTTGATTATGATATTAAGAGTTAAAATGTATTCTTTTTTATATAGATATCTAGTTAACAAAAAATAATGTGTTTTTGAGCTTATGTTTTCTCTACTTTCTTTGTCACCAGACGAACAGTCTCTGACCACCTGTCACTGTCAGCTGGATATAGAGATGGAGGTTAGGGCCATCAAACTTTATCTATCAGAAGGCCAGCAATTCTGAAGAACAGTGAGAGTCGTGTCTCAAAGACTGTTCTTCCTCAGTTACAATTCTAATAACTTTTATAATGCTAATACTAGGAAACAAACCTAGAAAATTTTAAATTTACTGACAGAAAACAACATCAAGGCAGCCTTTGCTCTAACAATGCAAAATGTTTGAACAACATAAAAATAATTTTCTCTTTAACAAAATATGTAAGAGAATTGTCAAAGAAAACATCATATCATCAAAGTAACCTTTACCAATATCACAATACGTGTTGTCGATGTGTGATTTACTTTATCAAAGTCTCCTGAAACAAACATCCTTGCAATTACAGTGAAACGCTCATTAGATAAGCATGGGGCGGGGGGTGGTGTGTGTGAAAGAATGTGAGCTAAGCAGACCAGGTCAGCTGTACTGCTTCAGCTTTGCTTCTCAGACTGTCTTGCAGGTCACTTTTCCCACTTCATCTTGAAGAGCAATTTTTTCAAGATCAACTATCCACATACATAGGCTTCTCTCTCTGAACTCTCTTTCCCTTTCATTTTTGTTTGTGTTACCTTGCACCAAACTATGCCATTCTAATTATTGTATCTTTATAATAAAGCTTTTTATCCAGAAGTGTAAGTTCTCCAAATCCAGTCTTCTTCAAGATTGTTTGAGATTTGTTTGACTTTAATTAGAGTTCCATAACAAATGTTAAAAGCAGCCTATCAAATTTCTGCAGAAAAGTTTAACAAGATTTTTTAAAAGTAGGTATAATCACATACAGTGAAACACACGGATCTTAAGTGTACATTTCATAATGTTGACATCTGTTTATTTTTCTTCTTTATCATAACCAACACTCCAAGTCCCTTTTTCACCGTAGCACTTACTTTTCTGATCCTTCTCTTCTGAAATTGTTGCTGCTTTCATTACAGGTTAATTGTTGAATGTCTCCAGAAATGTCAGCTTTCTACTTTTTAAGACAGAAAGAGGACAGATTGATTGTGTTTGTTGGTATATTAAGGATTTGATTCTCACCAGCTCTTACACTGTCCATTTGCTCGAAGCCTTCAGAGGATTGATGACTTACTGAATGGCTGGAAAAGCATTTTGTGCTTAGACTGTACTTTTCTTCCTCAAAGATCAAAGGGCTGCCTCTCTGCAGTACCTTCTTTCTTCAAAGCTTTCCACAACCAGTTATTTTCCCCTTAACCACCCCTGGGGCTGGCGATGATGCCGCTCCTTGAAGGAGAATCTTTTTATAAAACTCTGGTTGGTCCTGAATAGGTCACATCTAAAATCCCTGCTGTATGTACCCTCATTGTTCCATTCTTTGTAAATTGTAAAAGTCTCTCAGTAAATCTTTGGACATCTTTTGGCTTTTATTGTACTTTTTATCTTTGCCAGCAGCTAATTTAATTATTTTTCTGTAAGATTTCCACATGTGTCTAGATGAATGTGTCTTGATTTCCAGAGTAATCATTTGGATTTTTAGTGTAGCAGAAATAGATATTAACATGTGTATCAGATTCATTTGTATTTATCTTATTTATAGTCCTATAAAAATGTTTTCCATTAAGTAATATGATGTAAATATCTAAAAATCTTCTCGGTTTTCTTATATACATGTGTATCTCTTACAGTTTTTCTTTCAGCTTAAATATTGTTGGGGGCCAGGGTTCCGAGGTTCCCCACCCTCATTGACCTGATTGGATTACTCAGCTGAACTAGAAAGTTCAACTGAGGCATGGCAGTAATTGAAAGCAAAAATGAATGGAAATCAAAAATTAAACTGGAGCAGCACAGGCAGCATCAAAAGAAAATAAAAGTAACTTGCATAAGTTTCAGTGTAACAAAGAGAAATCTTATTTAAGAACAAACAGGAGTCAGGGCACTACCAAAGAGAGTTGGAAGAGGGTCTTTCTCATGAAAGAAGTGAGAGAGACGTGCACAGGAGCAGTAGGAAGGTATAAATTCTTCTTTGAAATAGGTTGTCTTATTGGTCTCCCTGCAACACCAGGCACCATTATCCTTTTCTATTGGCCATTGATTATTGTCTTTTATTACTGGACGTTGGTTACCTAGGTTACCTCATATTCATATTCTTACGCCCCTCCAGTCTTCCCTGTTCAGTAGGCGAGTCTCTCTTCCCATCCTCCTTGAAGCCCCTTCCTTTGTGTCTATTCTCCAATATTAAAGTCTTGGAGGATGTGATGCCTTTAAGGGTATTTTTATAGATGTATAAAATAAATAAGGATCAATGACATAAACTCTAATGTCTACTTCCAGAGTGCCTATCTACCTGATATATGATTGTGAATTTCATCACATGAACAGGTGTAAAGCAAGGCTTTTCCCCAAGATACACTTGCTCTTTCTTAAAATATATTCCTCAAACAGAATCCTTGAAGAATTTCTGATACAGAAAAGGTTATTATGCTAAAGGTAGTGACATCTACTACTAATATTATTATTGCTATTTTTATCACTGCTGTTAGAGACAGAAAAAAAAAATTGGGGGGAACAAGAATAAAAAAACAAAAAGAAAGAAAAAAGATGTGACATTTAAAGTTTGGAATTTTCTACCAAACTTGGCAGCACAAAATGGGATCATTTTGAGACCTTGATTAACTGGAAGAAATGGGTATATGCCTTATTTGGTACATTTCAGAAATAGGAAGAGATTAGTACTAATTTTAGCCTTAAAATTATAAAATTAGTACTAATTTTAATTTTTGTTCTCAAAAGTAGAGAACAAGAGATCAATTACAGTGTTTGTAGCACAGGATTCAAGAGTGTGCATGTTTAACAAACTTCCAAGGCAAATCTGATGTAGTCATGAGCCGCACATTGATAAACCTATCTTTTGGTTATATTTGTGTGAATATATGTGGGAGGGCTATGTTCAGATGTTACAAAGACCAAAGGCAAATCTCTTTTAATGATTATAAGCAACACACACACACAAAGTTAGAAAAAGAAAAGCAAGGGATTAAATTTGCCTTCCATTCCTAAAACTGATAGTTTTCCAGATTAATCTTCCTAAAGCCAACCCTTAGGTACCTACGCTGGCTACTGATTATGAAAGATAAAAGAAGCAGCAATTCCTCATCCTCTAAGCTATTCAGGTAGTCTTTTATCCTGTTCTGCTAAAATACTTTTTTGATATTATAGCAAGAAAAATCAGATCCATAATGTATAGTAAGTTCTGTAGAAAGATGTCACTAATGAGTTTAAGCTGTGTCAGCTTCATGCTTCTTTGACTTTTATGTCAAATACACTTATATTTCAGACAGGGAGCTTAGAAAAAAACAAAACGTTGCACCAAAGTTTAGTGGCAAATATTCTTCCTCTTCTCTTGTCATGTAGCCATTAATCACAGAATAGATTGCCCATCTTAAATCTGTTTTTTGCTTTAGAATCAAGTAATCTGTAGAAGAAAGCATTTACTTTGTTTTTTCCTTTGCTTAATATGCTATTCTACAATGTTGTTTTCCCTTAAAATATCAGAATGAGAATCACATCTGTTAGTGCAGACAGCTAAAGATAGAGCAGAATCCAAATATTCACACAGTCCTCAGCAATCACCCAATTACTTCTCTCAGAGTAAAAGCGAGACAACTTATTGGTGTACACGTAGTCATGCAGAACATGCATAAGATTTGAACGATCATATTCATGTAAGAAAAACTAATGTAATTTAGTCTCTCATTTTAATATCAGAAAAATTGTGAAAAAAGCAAGTTAGTAACAACCTAAATGAATGTAACATCTCCTCTGGAAATTGGTGTGCATCCTCACCACCTTGATAACCTTATACCTAACAAAGAAGCAGCCCAGGGCATTCAGACAGAGACTATGTGATCTAAACTGCATTTCAAACTCCATCTTAGAAGGAAATATCCTAATAGATCAAATGGAAAACAAATTTAAAATGTTTTGTTGACTGAAGTCACTCCTTTCTGGTGGAGGTCTACAAGAGTCAAAATTAGAAAAAGTTTAAAAGCTCAAAAGCAGCTTCCAAAACCTATTTATCATCTACTCACCCCATACTGCATGTGAAATGAGAAAACCAAAGGAGTTAGGAAGACTTAAGCAAAATATATCCAATTGGTTACAAGTTTGGGCTGTCAGGCAACTTTAGAGGGAATTAAAATTTTAAATACAATTCAATGAGCTGTGAGCATATGATATACATACTGTTCAGCCAGTAGGAGGCTTTATACATATGATATTTCCACTGAAGCTAATTTGCAAAGCCCTTGTGCCCCCCAAAACTTTTCCCTGTTGACTTTGGCTCCCTCAGACATGTAGCAAAACATAGAAACACAACAAAATTCACATTGAATTAATATTTGAAGCTGATTTTATGGAGAACAAATTCTGCTCCCAGAATTAAGTAATTGAGCTGAAACTATTCCCACAAAAGCTATTAAAACTCTGGAAAATTATTTCCTGAACATTTTAATAAAATAACATTAGCAATAATTGAACTACTAGTATGTGTTAAGGGCTATACATTTTTTTTAAAAAAATATCTTTCTTACCTTTCAGTTCTTAAAATATAAAGGGAAGCAATTGCAATGTGTGGATTTGCAAGGACTGTGGACTTTAAGATAGCTGTGAAGAGTATTATACTAGAGATGGTTACAAGGTGATGATGATGAAAAAATAAGTGGAAGCTAGGGTGGGACGGATTTAAGCTCAATTTTATGAAAAGGTAGAATAGTATTTTTGAAAGGCCATAAATCATATTAGTGTTTGGATGTAAATTAAAGACAGAAAAACATTTGGGAAGAGAGAGAGGGTAAGGAAAAAAACAGTGAATATGGTTTTAAGGAGAGTGGCCATGGAATTGAGATGAACAGTATTTTGAGTGCTATTTTAACAGCAGCATACAGTAGAAATATATGTTTGGAATATGGAAATATAGGATGATGTCAATCTGTAGAAGGGCTTAAATATAAAATTTTAAATCAAATATTAAATTTCTAGTGAGAATGGATTTGCAGGTGATGTGAGCACATGTATTTTAGGAATATAACTCTGGGACAAAATTATCATTAAAAGGAGTAAGACCTGGGGGCAGAGTTAGAAGATGTAAAAATACTTGGGAAGAAATTCTCTGAAGGCCAACAGTGGGACAATAGCAATAATTATAAAATAAACAGAAATGTGAAAATATTATGGAGAAGGAATAAGTAGTACTTGGTAACAAAGTGATTGTAACAAAATGAAAAAAATAATTTATTCATTGAGATTTTAGAGAAGGCACACTGACCTGGTGGAGCTAGTTATCAAGAAGTCAAGTTGGGGTGTGGATGCTAAGTGTGGAGGAGGTCTTTAAACCCCACATGGGGTTGGAAGAAAGAGGCTAACAGGGTTTGAAATCTAACTGGTACTGATATGGTCCTTTCTAATGTGATTCTACTAATCCCTAAGAAAGTTATTACATTCACAGATTGTTGACTTGAGCAGATATTTTGGGGTGGGGGAACCCACGGAGGATGAAACCATGATTTATTTCCTGTACATTTTAATCAAATAATATTAACAATAATTGAATTCCTACTATGTGTGATTTGTGCAGATGAAGAAATAGAGTTAGAAAGGCCAGAGGAAGTATGCTCTGAGATTAGAACAATGGGGTGGGAGATTTTTTATTCTGTCAGTTGTCAGAAAAGAGTTCATGGCATTCAACTCCATATGCTAAAGATAGGAAAGTCCTATGTGATTCCTGCACCATGATGTGGGGAGTAAAGAACAAAGAGGAAATGAAGATGGCTCAAGTTTTGAGATTAAGTTCCTTAGGCAAAAGAGGGCTCATTTTTAATACATTAGGAAAGATTAATAAAAAGGTGTCAGAGCAAGAAGAGGAATATGTTCAACTTGAAGTGTTGGCAAGATGTTGAAAGACGTCCTGGGTAACCAGTCTGGAACTCTGGCTAGAGGCTAGGATGAAGAACTAGTAAATCATTGGTATGGAAATGCCAAGCAACACTGAGGGAATGGGAAAAGCACAGATGGTGGAGGACGTTATTCTGAAACTCATCCAATAAATATTTACCAAACCTGGGACATGTATCAGGACTCAACCTAGTGCCAGAGATACAGCAATGAACAGAGTAGACCAATTCCCTTTTTCTTCAGAAGGAATATGGTTGGTGTGAAAGTGGAGTGAGGAAGATGATTTGATAAAAGGAGAGGGTGAGAGGAGACAGGAAGCAGACCTTGTTCACCAGAAGGAATGGGTACAAGAAAGAGACTCAAAGGGAAAGAGAGTGAGCTTGGAGTGAAGCAGAGCAGAGTGAAATCCCATCTTAACTACTTGCCAGAACCTGTGATCTGGGTTAAGTTACAGAGTCTCAGTTCTCTCATCTGTATAAGAAAAGTTATAATTATTTTACTGTGAGCATTTATTGTTAATGATCTTCAGTGCCTTGCTTGCTGTAAGCACTTCATTCCTATTAGTCTTTTAAAAATGGCTTCCACCCATCCTCACTACTGAGGAATGTAAGAGAGAATAAACACCACACATCTTTGCAACAATAGACATTGTGTTAGGTGCTCTTCAGGACACATACCATGCCTTTTAAAAGGCAACTATTTGGTGGGAAAATAGATATACATGAGGAAATGTTAGTAATGAGGTATATTCCAAAACAGAAAGGTGACAATTAGAGTCCATTTATTTTAGAACACTCTGTAGAAAGCACAATGAGGAAAGTAAATTTTTCTAAACTTCTACTGTGGCAATGCATGTGGACCCTGTCAGTCCCACTTCCCACCCTCCTGTGCCTCAGTGTCTGTCACCTAATGACACTGGTCTTTATGTGGCAACTTCAAACACGTGTTATTCCCAGTTGCAATGCTCTGTATCCACCCTCCCCCAGCCCCCAGTTCATCAATTGTTGCCATTAAATCAGATTTCAGTTTCACTTACTCAGGAAGTCCTGATTTCTGGGACCAGATAAGGCCACTCTGCTGTACTCTCTTGGGAACTGATTCTTCTTTGTACCATCTTCTACAGTTGTATGTATGAATTAATTGTGTAATTAGTATATATTTAAAAAGTCTACATTCCCCAATAGGATACACACTCTGGAACTGTCTGTGTCCCAGTTGTTTAGTCTGTGCCTGCTGTGCCTATGAATGAATGGTGCTCAGTAAATGATGGTTGAAAAAATGAATAACAACATAGTAATGATGTATCAGGATAATATCATTCATTGTAAATACAGTCTAGGTTCTATATGTTGTCAAAGCAGAAGGGCATGCTACAAAAGTGCAAATCTTTTCTTCACAATATTAACTTCAGGATCTAGGGTCACGCTATACAATCACTTAATAATTTTGTATGTGTCTATTATCTACAAACTTTCTAGACATTTAAAGTGCTTCATCTTATGTTTAGATTGTGCCAACTCTTACACATCATTATAGAATTTGCTTCCCTATTTCTGACATAATATTTATTTGCAACAACTTATTCTGTCAAACTTCAAGGTTTTCTTCTTCTAGTAACACAGTTGAGAATTTTTAGTCTTAGCTTGCGACCCTATCAACTTTTGTTTTTCTAGAGAGAAGATTTGATACTTTGAGTCCAAGCCTGGCCTGGTGCCTTGCACATAGTAAGCTTTTATATGGAAGGTTTTTATTTTTGAACTTGATTGATTGGCTCACTTCTTCCTTGAGCTTCATTCTTCCTCCTTCATATTTATGATCTATCCTCAGAGGTGCAAATACAATAACAAACAATGTGCATTTTTGGTATTCATAATGTCTGGGGGTAGGAATATGATTTCATTTCAGTCCAAGTCTTCTCTGACGAGACTTGGAGTGGGACTGATGTTCTGGGCCTGATAATTGGGGAAGACTAATATACATGGTGAAACTAAATACCTTTGAAATCAAATTAAATAAGTGATTTTAAAAGAGCTCATCGGAATAAAATAGACTACCAGATCAAAAAACTGAATTTTAAAATTATTCTATGGTGCAAAGACAATGGGCTTTAAAGAAAGACAGATGTGGGCCAAAAACTGGAATTCTATATGACTTTTCTTTTTATATTAATTGTTACTCCTGTTTATAAACACAGAATTATCAGAAGCTGAGGTAGATATATGCTAATAATCTTTCCAACTAATTATGAATTCCTTTTGTGCTTAAGAATCAAAATATTGAGTTCATATCCCTGGAGCAAGCATACTGTCATTCCTACTTCCTCTCACCACAGATAAAGTACTTTCATTAATTAAGCTTCAAGAATACACTCCTCATTCTAAGCAACAATGGATTTGGTTTGCTAATTTGACAGATGGTTTAATGAACTAATTCAAAGGCCAGGGAGAAATAGAGTAGCTCCCCATATGAGCAATGCATCCATTATCCGAAATTCAAAAAGCCCTCTGTCAACAACACCATAGTTGCAACCTTTGTAACATCAATAACCAGAGGACCAAGGAACTAGTAATCCAGATAACAATGTCTACAACTCCAAGACTACTGTTTAGGCGGTTACGATGGCAGGCATTCTGCTCTGCACTTTTCTTACGTTTTCCCATTCAATCCTCTCAACAATTCTGTAAGTTAGAGGTTCTTATTAGCACTAATTAACAAAGGAGATATTGAAACCCAACTAAAATATCACCTCACTTTTATTTTAAAATTTTTTCCACCAAACTAAAAAGAAAAACTTCTCTATCTGTATTCCATTTTTATTATCTGAAGAATAATATTTCCAATAAACTTGGGCTAATGATTTAACTCACTCAGTTGATTGAAGTCTTAATGCAATTAACTACCATCTCTACCTATTCATCCACGGTTACGGTGCAGAAGAATGAGAGGAGATGAAAGAAAGGTTGGATGCTGAGGTTTCTGAAAATATTTCTGAAAAACAGACAGTGTGTAGTCTAGAATTGGGGTCTGGTATTAAGATGGTGTCAGGGAAGACAGGATATGATTAGTATATTAAAAACCTCAATGGGAGGAGTTTTGCAAAGACGAGGTCTGTTTGGCTGTCTTTCTGTGTTTTTGCCTAGCTGGGAATTTAAGAGGAACTCAATATACCTTAATGAAATAGAATCAAACTTTATTGATTTCAGTATTATAACCATCCCCTCATATAGAGTGATGGATTTTGTAATCATATGCTCTTTTTTAAAAAGTGAAATTTACTGGGCAGCGCCTGTGGCTCAAAGCAGTAGGGCGCCAGCCCCATATGCCAGAGGTGGCGGGTTCAAACCCAGTCCCGGCCAAAAAACTGCAAAAAAAAAAAAAAAGTGAAATTTATTTATTTTCCTATAGCATATTAATTTATGTTTAGAGCCTCCATTCTGCCTAATAAAAATGTGTCATTTAGTTATTTCAAAAAGAAAAAAAAATCAATGATTCCTCCTTAGTTATTTCAGACTTAAAAAATATTCAAAGTTAGTATTTTCTCTTTTCCACTTTTCTAGGTTTATTCTTATACATGGCTGGTGGAGAGAAAAGAAGTGAAGGCATCATTTACATGTTCCAAAAAATAAGGCAGTTTTTTTTTTTTTTTTTCACACTCAGAAAAGAGGGACCTCTCCTACTTTGCGTCCTTCCAACATTTTCTCATACTTGGAGAACCTCAATCTTTCTCTTTCTTATCTTGAATAGCATAGTACTAGTTTTGAAGAGACACATAAACCTAAAAATAACAATTGGGGATGTTTATGGAGGTCACCTGACCGAGCTGGTTAAAAAGTAGGCAAATAAATTTAACACAGATTTATCTTAGTTTCCTTGGAGGTATTACCTTATAATTGTAATTTAGTGGTTTATTTTATAGTAGTAAGTATACTTTTAAAAAGTAACTTCAAAAAGCAAAAGTATAAGTGGTTATGTTGAAGAGACAAAAAATGTATACCAATTGCAGAAGAGAGAAAAGAAACTATTCTAACATTTTACAGAAGGGACTGGAGATATAAAATCTAGTAACACTGGGTTACACCAGATTTAAAACATGTTAGTTTCATGGAATTTAGGTGGAAGTGAGAGTGAGGTGCTCTGGAACACAATATTAGATTGCTTGAAAAGTGGTGACATGTCACAGTTTATCAAGTGTGTCAAAGGTGCACGCCAAGAATGTGAATAAGCTGTTTCGTGAAATGTGAGAATGGAAAATAACTACATGTGTGTTTAAATATTTCTGTGTAATTAGTGAATTCAACATTATTATAAGTGAATATTTGCCGATATCTTCTATACCAAGAAAGGTCTGTATGTGTACGTTGCCCAAAATACATTATGATAATTTATCTTTCCAGGGTGCAGTGGCTCATGCCCATAATCCTAGTACTCTGGGAGGCCTACACAGGATAACTGCTCGAGGCTAGGAGTGAGACACCACTTCTACAAAAAAATTAGCCTGGTGTGGTGATGCACTGCTGTAGTCCCAGCTACCTGGGAGGCTGAGGCAGTAGGATCATTTGAGCCCAGGATTTTGAGGTTGCTGTGAGCTGTGATGATAACACTGCACTCTACTTGGGGTGACCGAGCCAGACCCTATCACAAATAAAAACAGAAACGTCCAAGATAATTGGCTCAGAAAAAAAAAATCTCATTGGTAAACTAGAAAACTTGCCTTGTTATAGGGTTTTGCCTTATATTTTGTATTTGGGCAAATGCAATGCTGCTGAGCAGGAATTGGTGTGTGCTGATTATGTGCTGAGAAGTCAGTTTACAGTCATCACTCTTGGCAACTACCGGTCTTCTGCATGAACATTGGCTGAAATCACTGCCTGCTGCCCTTCAAGTATTTAGCTCAGACCAACATCATCAGCCAGTCGCTGGATACCCCCTTCAGTGGTTGGAAACTTCTTTGCAAACTTTTGCTCCTCAATTGGGTGAACTTCAGGCAGGTTTACAGAATAGCTGCTGGATTAGCAAAGGGTATTTACTTGTCTTACAATGGAAGTTACGTCTTGGATGTTAGGACTTCTCAGAATTCAGTGTGGAAAGCATGGTGTGTAAGCCATCTTTATTTACCCTTGATATTTCAATTGGCATGAGCTTTGATGTTTGATACTGTTATAACATTAGCCTGAAGAGGGAGCAAGATTCAATCAGTTCTGTCTCAGTGAGTCAAACTCTTACTTTCTCTAACATCCATTCCTTCTCTCCATTTCAAACACTACCACCGTCCTTTTTGATGCATATTTTTTTAATCATTCTTGACTTACTATTTTCTGAAACCTAAAACTAAATGTTAATGTGCTAAAAAGGGATCCACTACAGATATGCAATTCCTGATATGATGTAAATAGAAGTACATCCAGGTTTGTAAAGCAAATAAACTCAATTTATTCAAGCCTCTAAATCCAATTACTAGTCTATGGAAACCACCAGGAGAAGGCAGGCAGAGCTACCACATAGAAGTAATCAGCCACATCCAGACTGTCCAAGACAAAAGACCTTGTTCTTTTTTTTTTCAACAAATATATAGCTGAAAAGGGCAAGGGATATTGCTAAAGAATCAAAAGGGATTCATAAAGTAACTAAATGCAATATGTGGGATTTCTTTGATTTTTGAATTAAACCAACATAAAATCTTTATTGAGACAATCAGTCAAAGTTGGGTGTGGACTGAACATTAGAAAACAGTAAGAAATTATTGTTAATTTGTTTAGATGTGATAATGACATTGTATTTATATGAACAATCACCAAAAAAAACCTCATGATAAAAATATAATTTAAAAATATTTTGGAAGAAATACATATTTGGAATTTGCTTCAAAATAATGATACAACAAAGTATCAGATGAGACGGACACAAGGTTGATGTCAAGTATATTTAGTTGCTGAATCTGGGTGACATCTACAGGAGAATCATTTTTTAAAATTTCAAAGTATTATTGGCCAACCAGTATCCCATGGCAGTAAGGACTACCAGCCTAAGGTACACAGGAAAAAAAAATAACAAAAAGCCCCAAATTTCATGTACTACATATGCTTTTCTTTTTCATTCTTTTCAATTAAAACAGACTTAAACATTTTTTCTGTACTCTGAACAAATAGGATATCTCACATCAATATTGTGCAGTTCATTAAATGGGTTATATTCTTGTGATATTTGAAATTTATTTAAAATTATTGGATTTATGTAGTTATTTGGTCACTATGTGTACTCTCTTAAAATTTATTTTAAAAACAGATTCTTATACTTGAAAAAGTTGGGATCCACTTATATAGACAAAGGTAATAACAGTTTGAAAGACTCTCCCTCCCCCCACTTCTACCTTGGGAGTTTTAACCCTGAGATAAAGAGAATTTTAAAAACAGTTGTCAACTTTCTGGCATGTGTCTGTAATGAGCTTCTGTGCCATGTGCCCGGGCTTAGTAGCCTTTCTGTTTGCATCTCTGCACTGAAGCAGCAAGCTTAAGGGCCTCTTCAGTGTTATGAGACCTACCTTTGGCCAGGTCTGAAACCCTGAGGATGAAGCAGGTGTTCTTTGAACTCACAGATAGTTTATCCTGCTGATCATTCTGCAACAGAAGCAGAGAGAGATACCAAAGAGATTGGTGTGACCTGCTATCTACCCTGTGGACACTTTGAGCCTCTACCCCTGGGGTTGCCGCTGGTCTGCCTGTAGAAGCAGCTTCTCTGTATTGTCTCAGTAGGTGGCAAGATGGAGATGTCTGAGAGAAAACCTGCTATAGGATGCATTTCCTCTCACTGCTCAATCTCTGTTCACCAGTGGGCCTTTTCAGGTGTGGTTTCTTTTCTGTATTGTGTGTATATACCTATGTGGCTCTTTGCCACTGGGTGCTCATCTAGTCACTCCAAGAGTTATCAGCAAGGGAGGACGAGGACTATCAATTTGCTATCAACTGCTTAGAAATGCAACAATTTAAGACTCAAGAAATCCTGCTTCTATTCTGAATATCTTCATTATGTACTTGTGTGTCTTGGGAAAAGCTTGTCCTCCCCTCCCCAATATATACACATACCACCACACACACAAAAAAAAAAAGAAAGAAAAAAGGAAGGAAGGAAGGAAGGAAGGAAGGAAGGAAGGAAGGAAGGAAGGAAAGAGGAAAAGAAGAGGAGATGTACTGGCCATTCTCCCTTTTGAAAAGGTGGGATGGGGAACTTTATAATCAAATCACAACAAAGCAAAAACTAGATATGAGAGATGTGAATATGTTATTTTAAGGCCAGAAGTTTTTTGAGGGAAGAAAACTTCTTTATAAAAATTGTATGTAATCACACAGGGGCTATGGATACAGATGATATTTGATATTGAGCTAAAAGTTGCTTCATTATTCACTTCTTGATAGTAACATTTAGTAGTAGTAAAAATTTAGATATTAATCCTAAAGACAAGAGCAAAGGCATTTTTTAAAAAAATTGTCACTAAATGTGCCAGATATCGATGTTTCTCTCGCTTTCTAATGTCTGTAGCAATTTCATTTCCTGTCTAATAATAGGAACTATTTTTGGATTATACTTGGAAAAAGTGAGCTGCAAAAGCTTATTTTTGTGTGCCAGGACTTTGCTTCTTTTGAATCTGAAGACTTCTTTTAATCCCATAACTATATGAATTTATAAAATGCCGATTCAAGAGGAAATGAATTGGCTTTATTGAAGGAATGCAGAAACTGCAATCTTATCCCTTTGTATTTTAGATTTGGGCTAGAGGGACTTCAGTCCTGACGGCTTTATTTTGCTTCTGTCACTTTCCTGTTCTGAATGCACACTACTGCAGTTTCCACAGTGGATTCCATGGTCCTCCCTGCATTTTTTTGACTCTGGCTCCATGAACACTTCATTACGGATGTCTGCTGCCCTGGATTTAGTGCTTTGATATTTAGTTACCATAGTTTTAAAATCCTTTCTGTGACAGCTCCCTTTCTTCATGTCTTCCCATCCCCAAGTGCTCTTTGGACCGTACAAATCAATGTAGCTGTAATTTAGGCCGTGACTTTCATAACCAGGGAATACCTCGGTCTTCTAACATTCCCTTAACCCAAAGGCATGCCAACTTCCACTGACATCAAACTCAGTAAGGCCGCCTGGTTTCCACAGGTCAATCCCATGATGCCAGGCTGATGATGCAGAAAGCCTCAGCCTCCAGGGATGATGGTAATCAACTCCCAAGCACCAGGCGGCTGCTCTGTTCAGACGATTTAATTCACATTGCATAGTAATGCTCTGAAAATGAGGTCCCTGGGGATATGTTACCATGCAGGACTTTTTTGCAGAGGCTTATTGCTTTTCTCATCAGCTCTGAGGCTGCTTATGAATTCCACATGGGCTCCTCTTCCCCAACAGCCCAACAAGACAGCATTTACATTAATAAACAAACCGTTGGATAAACAGGACTTCAGTTATCATTCCTTTTAACTGTCACATGTAGAAAGTTGAAAGCTGAGTGTTTAGATGCAGTTTGCATATTGCCCGTACATGAGCTCAGAGCGTAAGCTGCTGAGCCATCTCACAAACTCATGTTCCTTCTTTGCCCCAAAGAAAGAAAGGTCCTGGAAAATGAACCAAAGTGTCATAAAACAGCACCTTTTTCTTGTTTTTTTTTTTTAATTTTCTCAATGCTGGGCAATGTTTTTCTGTGACTGTTCCAAAACATGTCACTGCGTTATTTCAATACCCTTGGACTCTACTGGGAGTAGCTAATTGTGATTAAATGTTGCAGAAAGAGACCAGCACTGGGCTTAGTGTGCTCTGCATATTTTTGTACCAATGAATATAGTGAACCCCACGTGAAACAAATGGCTTCCTGTGGGATTTAATTTCCAGAGGAACTGGGTATGTTCTCCCAGCCAAAAAATACTGACTCCACCTGTTCCCTTGAAATGTGTATTTCACAAGGCCAGAGGAAGTGTGAGTAAACAACCAGGGTATTGAATCATATAACCCTGGGTTCAAATCGCACTCATCTTCTGATTAGATATGGACATTTAAGACATTCTTAGTTTGAGTTCTCTTATGTCTTATGATAAATTATTCATTTTTTTTTGTTTTTGGATTTAAAATTTGCCAATGAAAAACACAACTGCTATGATAAATCTTAATACTACAAGATACATAAAGAAAAAAATTGATATTTCAACAACCTTCCTTCTCTGGGCCCCACCCTAAACATACCCAACAGCATATATAAGCAGAGCCTTCTTTGTACTTTTAAATGTATATATATAGACAAACACACATATCTACATCTATATCTATCTATATCTACATCTATATCTATCTGCATATACACACACAGACACAGGAAAAAGCATAAAGCATATGCAGCTATTTTCTTCTCCTCCTCCTTAAATAAAATTGTGTCATGCTCTATACACTCTCTTCCAGCTCACTGTCTTCATTTAACTTTCATATCCCTCTCAGGAACCCTTCTGTTGAAAATATTGCAAAATCTACATGTCTGGAATTTATTTGCATACTACTTAGCTATGGAAAAATCAGATTTTCTTCTTTCTGCTAACATAAAAAGTTTGAAACAAATGTCCATGCAGTTACTCTCTTAAGTACCAGTTCTCTTTTGGTTGTTGTTAAGTACAGCACATTTTAAAAAGTGCAAATGTTGAGTAAAAAATTTTGAACATTTCAATATTTGTGCTTAATGTTATATAACCTTCCAAAAATTGGTACTAATCTGTATTCCCAACAACAATACACGAGAAAGCCCATCCTTCTACATGCCGGCTGACTTGGGTTGTTAGTAATCTGCTGCTGGACAAAGGGGACTGGCTGCCTGTCACTGTCCTGCCAATATGCAAAGACAGGGATAGGTCCACCAAGCTTTACCATCAGAAGGTCAGCAGTTTCAGAGAACAGTCAGATAGCTTCTCCTAGACGTCTCTGCCTTGGTTACAGATACAGCCATTTTAATAGTAAGTTACAAAGAAAAAGCATCTAGAGAATTACAACTTAATCCAAAACTTAATTTATAGCAACACCCAAGTAATCTTTACTTCAACAATGGGACACTATCTTTTCCCTCCCGTGCTGTTGCTCCCTGTATCCTTAAGATACAGTTCTTTATGGCCTGGATCTAGGGGTTGGGGACATCAAGGAAAAATAATGTTGCTTAAGCAAGGTGTTTGGGGGCAGTTATGTAGTCTTTTATCTGCTCCTACTTTAGCCTAATCCAACCCATTTTCCTATTTCTCTTCACTAACATTCCACACTCTTATTATTACATTTCATTTACCTATGAGATAGATTTTAGATGGAAATATTCACTGTGCTTACTGCCTTTTTGGGGGATCAAACTTTTTCAGGAACAACATGCAGCACAAAGAAACAAGGGTTACACTGCGTACAACAACAAAGATGGTATACCCTATCTTGATGGTGTAAATTCTTAACTATCATCTTCACACAGTTCTGCTGTCCACTGGTTGGGCTCAAGTTTGTTGATTTTTTGAGGGGGATGAGGCTTGGTGCGGGAATGATGCAATCCAGCAAACTTGACAGCCATAGGGATGGTGAGCAGGATGTCCAGGGGCCAGTCCATTTTTCCTAGTTGTTTGTTGGGTCCTTCCTTCCAAATCCCGAGGAGAATGTGGTTACCAGCTGGAATGTATACAGGTTTCATGAAGCAGGGCAAGGTGCCTCCTTTTAAGCAATTCAGAGTTTGGCATTGGTGTTGCTCAGGAGGTGGCAGGGCACGCCATTACAGAGATCAAAGGTTATCTGCTAGAGGCCTTGTAATAGGTGGGAGGGCCATCGTGGGTGGAGGGTCTAAGACCAGTTGAGTAAGTTCCTTGGTCTGTATGGGTCCATCACTGGAATTCAGGACCTAGAAGACATCTCAAAAACTACTCCAATGTAAACAAGGAAACAGAGGCTACAGTGATTATTATTAAGCAAATTAAGAGACAATGGTTAATCCCTATCATTATTTTAGCTAAGTCTGCTCCTTTGCAGAGTTCTGGGGGGCCCTTACTTTAGTTCTTGCTTTGCACCCTTTCACCAATTTGTAAGGATGAAAAATATTTTAAATTTTTTTCTCATCTGGTGGCTAAAAAAATGGTATCTCATCTTTGTTGGAGTTTGAATTTCCAAAAATTTAAAAATGGTGGTATGAATGTTCACAGTGAAGTCACTCAGAGGTGCTTGATAAATCAGAGAGATCACGAAGAAATCAGGTTTGGGGCACAATCTGCTAATAGAGAAAATACACCTACACATTCTTTCTTGAGCTTTGGGAGATGAGAAATGGAAATGAGTTACATAAAGTAAAGAAGCAGAAGAGAGAGACGTTCTTGGGATGGCCCTGCAGACTATCTCCTTTCAGACATTCCAGAAACCTAACCTGGCTGGTGACCTTAAGTAAATTCACATCCTGAACCACACTTTACCCTTGATCCCACATTGGTCAGCAAGTCTACTTAGTTTTTGACAAGCACTTTGACAGGAATGGGCCAGGGTCATGTTATAATCTTGGTGTCACAAATCTAGATATATTACTTAGAAAAAGTAAATTACTTCCTATAGTTCATATGTTTTCCCTGCTGATTTACTAATGCTTGATATGCAAAAGAAATCAAATCAGTGAGTTCATGTCCCCTGAATGAAATAACTGCCTTTCCCACAGACCGAGGATGAACTGCTGACACTAATTAAGCCTCAGAGCATATACCTTATCCTTAGCACATGTTTTTTGGTTCAATGAGTAAAGACGATTTGCCAGATTGCAGCTAAAAGGTTAGATGAACTCATTCAAACTATAATGAGAAATGCACACAGCCTCATTTGATATGTGTTAGCAGTAAAATATTGTGAGTTTTTGGATTCAGAGTTGTATGGCAAATGACAATAGAACCAGCAAAATGTCCTGAGCACTGCTTGTGGGTTAGGTACGTCTCTAAGTGTTTTTTATAAATGACTTTAATTCTCATGCCAATCTCATAAATTAGACACAATCATTACTTCATCTTATAGAAAAGGCATGGAGAGGTTGAGCCACTTTCCTAAACTTATAGAACTAGTTAAATGGAGGAGGTCTGGGTCAAACCCTGGCAGCCTGAGTTTGAGATGAGGCACTTACCATATCTGATTCTTTGACTGTTAATTGGTCCAAGCTCACCAATTAATGAGCACCTCCAAATATATATAGTAAAGATTAAGTAAAGGTTAACAAAAGGCAGTAAAAGCGCTTAAAATAGTGATGCTGGGCCATTTGTTAGTCTCATTCATGAGATCCCTAAGTTAATTTTATAGCTCAGTTTCAATAGACAGGATTAAAATTAAAAATCACTTCTTATCATAAAACCTTTTTATTTTATCCATTTAATGTCCAGTCAGGAAAAAAATGGCACCAGTTATTTTAACAGAGATGATTTAATACAATTTTATTAACCGATTCTGGGAAAACTAAACATGCTCAGAAAGGATATGGAGGTATCACAGAGAAAGTACTAATAACCACAAGAGGCAACCATGGATGTTAGGATCTTGGAAAAGGGGCCCTGCAGAGAACTGAGGTCCAGCCCTTGGGGAGGGAGTGCCTTCTGGCAAGTGCTGATGCCCCAATAGTATTCACAGCATTATAAGACTGGTTTGGGGTATGGAGATAACTTCAGATAGAAACTCATTGCTACTATTGACGGGTACAGAGAACTCATACAACTTTTTTATCCCTCCCTCACCCTTTTAGTCAACCTGAAGAGTCCTTCTAACCAACAGATCCTGGAAGACAAAGCAGAAATGAAGTTTACAAAGTGTCACTCCCAGCATCGCAAAACTGAGGATAGAAAGGTGAGTTTGAAGCTGACAAAAAATGTACCCAATGTACATTCTACCTCTTCAGCTACTTTCCATCCATTCAGATGTTCCTACACATATGTGAACACCCACACATGATAAAATGACCTCTTTCTGCCTCATGAGAGGCAACTTCTTACAAAGCTGTTCTAAACCTCATCCTAAAATGACAAGATACAAAGTCCCAGCATATGTATTTATTATCTGGAAGTTAGGTGAAGTCCCATATGAATATTTCACTACTTAAAAACCAAATTTTATATTGGCAATGACCATAATTTTGTATAAAATATTAATGTTAAGGATAAAAGGAAGAAATTGTTTAATACACAAAAGTATGTGCATTGTGTGTGTATTTTCTGTTTCTGTAATTGTCATGAAGCCATAGTTGACATTTATAACTTTTTTCACTGAGTAACCATTTCATGTTTTCCTTGACCTCTGTCAGTATTTCAGATGTTTAGGGTCTTGTCTTTCTGAGGGGACCTAAATTTTTATTCCTGAAGTGAATGGATCCTTACTAGTTCTTCCTTCTGTTGTTGCTATTGCTGTTACTATAGTTGTTTTTTTTTTTTTTAATATCTGAATTTTTTTTGTTTCAGACTAATATGAGAATACTGATGATTAGGTTACACTATTTGCATTTGTTAAGTTGGACATGTAGTTGAGCCCTTTACTCAGGGGCTGTGCTATATACATTGTACCCATTAGGTGAGAGCACACAAGTCCCCCACCCTCCTCTCTCTCCCCACTCTCCTCCATCTCCCTTCCCCACTTGAATTTAATTATGTTTTTCTCTCCTGTGGGCATGTAGTTTTTTTATCTACTGGATTCATATTAGTATTAAGGACATTGGATACTTGCTTTTCCATTCTTGTGATACTTTGCTAAAGAGAATATTCTTCAACTCCAACCAGGTAAACACAAAAGATGTAAAGTCTCCATCTTTTTTATGGTTGAATAGTATTCCATGTGTACATATACCATAGCTTGTTAATCCATTCTTGTGCTGATGGGCACTTGTGTTGTTTCCATATCTTGGCAATTGTGAATTTGTCTGCGATAAACAATCTAGTACAAAAGTCCTCATGATAAAACAGTATTTTTACTTATAAGTAAACACCTAGTAATTGGAGTGTGGGATCAAATATGTGGTCTACTTTTAGCTCTTTGAGGATTCACCATGCTTCCTCCCAAAGAAACCGGATTAGTTTCCAATTTTACCAACAGTGTAAAAGTGTTCCCTTCTCTCCATGTCCACACTAGCATCTCCAGCTTAGAGACTTTGCGATGTGGGCTGTTCTCTTTGGGGTTAGGTAATATCTCCAGGTGGTTTTGATTTGTATTTCTCTGATGATTAGTGACAATGGGCATTTTTTCACATGTTTGTTGGGCATTCATCTCTCTTCTTTAGAGAAGGTTCTTTTCATGTCTCTTGCCCAATGATAAATATGATTATTTGCTCTTTCTTTGTTGATTTTCTTGAGTTCTTTGGAGATTCTGGTTATCAGCCTTTTGTCAGATTCATTTCACACAAATATCTTCTCCACTTCTGAATTTTATCTATTTGCTTTAATTGATGTGTCCTTGGCTGTTCAGAAGCTTTTTAGATCCCATTTACTTATTTTTGTTGTGTTGTAATTGCCAATGAAAACTTCCTCATAAAATCTTGGCCCAGGCTGATGTTTTCAAAAGTTTTTCTCACACTCTCATTAGAGTTTTTATCATTTTGTGTCTTAGATTTAAATATTTTATCCATTATAAGCCAATTTTTGTAAGTGGTGAGGGACATATGTTGAGTTTCAGTCTTTTATATGTGGTTAACCAGTTCCCCCAGTTCCATTTAATGAATAGGTTTTTTTTTTTTCTTCTTCAGTGTATGCTTTTTTTTTTTTTTTGGTTTTAAAGGTCTGCGGCAATATTAGGCTGATTTCAGCTCTAAGGTGTTTTTGTTTGTTTGTTTGTTTTGTTTTTCCTGTTCCATAGATCTATGTTTCTATTTCTTGTGCCAATGCCATGCTGCTTTAATCACTATAGATTTATAATATAACCACAAGTCTGATAAAGTAATACTACAAGATTTGTTTTTATTTCTTAATTGGGCTGGTTATTCAGGATTTTTTCTCTTCTGGTTTCATATAGGACAAAGAACTATATTTTCAAGTTTTTCAAAGTATGATATTGGTGGTTTAATGGGGATTGCATTATATCTATAGATTGCTTTGAATAGTATAGACATTTTAAGTATATTGATTTTTCCCAGCCATGAGCATGGTATGTTCTTCCATTCATTAATGTCTTCTGTGATTCTTCTCTCAGGGTTTCATAGTTCCCTCTGCAGAGATCCTTCACTTCTTTAGTTAGGTATATTCCCAGATATTTAATTTTCTTTGATGCCACTGTTAGATGTCCTTGATTTGATTCTTAGCTAGATTGCTATTGCATATATAAAGGCCACTGTTTTATGAACATTGATTTTATATTTTGAGACATTACTGCATTTCTTGATCACTTTCAGGAGCCTTGTATTTGAGTTCCTGGAGTTTTCTAATTAAAAGATCATATCATTAGCAAAGAACAAGAGTTTGACCTCCTCTGTCCCCAGTTGGATACTCTAGATATCCTTCTCATGCCTGATTGCATTGGCTAGAACATTCAGCACCTTGATGAATAGTGGTGGCAACCCTTTCTGGTTTCAGTTCCAAGTGGAAATGTTTTAAGTTTTACTCCATTCAGTATGATATTGGCTGTGGGTTTGTTGCAGATGCCTTCTATCGGTTTAAGAAATTTGACATCTATGCCTATTTTCTTAAATGCTCTTGTCAAAAAAGAATGCTGAATTTTGTTGAATGTTTTTTCTGCATCTATTGAGAGAATCATATGGCCTTTGTTTTTGCTTTTCTTTATGTGGTAAATTTGTGTTTATGGATTTGCATATTTTGAAGCAACCTTACAATCCTGGATCATTGAATATAATTTTTTAAATGTATAGCTGCAATCTATTTGCTAGAATTTTATTGAGTATTTTTATTGAGTGATTTTGAAGATATTATTGAGTATTTTTGCATCAATGTTCATTAGTGAAATTGGTCCGAAGTTTTTCTTTTTTGTGGAGTTCTTTCCTGGTTTTGGTATCAGGGTGATATTTGCTTCATAGAACAAGTTGGGGGAAGTTTCTGTCCTTCTCAATGTTTTGGAATAGGTTCTGCAATTAGGTACAACCTCTTCTTTAAAGGTTTTGTGGAATTCTGGTATAAAACCATGTGGTCCAGGACTTCCTTTTTTGAAAGCTTTTTTATTGTTGTTGCAATTTTGGTGCTTGATATTGATCTGTTCCAGGATTCTATGTCTTTCTGATCTAGGGAGGAAGTGCAATTCCAGGTATTGGTCCATTTCCTCCACATTTTAAAATTTCTGGGCATAGGGATTTTAGAGTAATCAGAGATGATCTTTTGTATCCTTGTGGTATCTGTTTTCATTTCCCCTTTTTCATTTCTGACTGAGACATTTAGAGATCTTATTTTCCTATTTCTACTTAGTAGTGCCAAAGTTTATCAATTTTATTAATCTTTTCAAAGAACCAACTTTTTGTTTCACTAATATTCTGACTGATTATTTTGTTCTCAGTTTCATTTAATTCAGAACTAATTTTGGCTATTTCTTTTCTTTTGGTAGGTTTGAGATTGGATTCCTCTCTCTTTTTCAGTTCCTTGAGAAGATTCATTAGGTGGTTGTTGTGCACTTTTTCTGTTTTTTGGATGTTAGCATCTAAGGTGATAAATCTTCCTCTTATGACTGCTTTTGCAGGTTTTGATACTTTGTGGCTTTATTGCTATTACATTTGAGGAATATAATGATTTCTTTCTTTATCTTCTCCTTGACCAAGCTGTAGTTCAGCATAAGGTTGTTTGCTTTCCATGACTTTGTGTGGGGATGAAGGTTTTGTTGGAGTTGAGTTTCATCTTTATTCCCCTGTGGTCTGAAAAGATACAAGATATAATATTTATTCTTTTAAATTTGTTGAAGTTTTATTTGTGTTCTAAGATGTGATCTAATCTGGAGAATAATCCATGTGCTGATCAGAAGAACATATACTCCGCAATATTGGGGTGGTATGTTCTGAATATATCTATTAGGGCCATTTGTTCTAGGGTCTCATTTAAGCCTCTCATTTCTTTGTTTAGTTTCTGTTTAGAATATCTACCCAGTTCTGTGAGAGGTATGTTAAAGTACACAGCTATTATGATGTTGTAGGGATATCATATTTTTCACACCAATTATGGTTCATTTCATAAATCTGGGAGCATTTAAGTTTTTTTGATATATATTTAGCACTGAAATATCTTCTTGTTGTATTGTTCCCTTGACCAGTATATAGTGTCCATCCTTATCTTTCTTTACTTTTGTTGCTTTAAATCTACTTGTGTTTGCAAATAAGATTGTGACCTCGCCTTTCTTCTGATTTCTATTTGCCTAACATACTGTTTTCCAACCTTTCACCTTGAGTCATGTTTTGTCCTGAGTGGTTAGATGTTTCCTGAAGACAATATATAGTTGGCTTGTGATTTTTATATGTAGTCATTTAGTCTGTGCTGTTTTAGTGGGTAATTCAAGCCATTCACATATTGAGAGAATTGATAACATTGGTGAGGTCTGTTGCCTAGTTTTATGACTTAGACTGTTGTGGAGGCTTTGATCTCTGGTTTCTGGGCATCTTCACTTTACTAGTGGACCAATGTGATGATCTGTGCAGAGAATAGGTCTGAGTACTTCCTGCAGAGCTGATCTTGTATTGGAAAACTTCCTCAATGATTGTTCATCAGTAAAAGATTTGATTTCTCCATCAAATGTGAAACTTGATTTAGCAGGATACAGAACCCAAGGCTGGATGTTGTTTTGTTTGAGTATGTTGAAGGTCAGAGCCTAATCCTGGCTTGTAAAGTTTCAACTGAGAAATGTGCTGTCACTCTGATGGGTAATGGATTTTGCCCCTGTATGTCAGTTGGTGCTTGCTCCTGGATACTTGCAGAATTTTTTCTTTCATTCTGATGTTGGTCAGGTTTATTACAATGTGTCTAGGAGATGCTCTGTTTGTGTCAAGTAGAGCCAGGATTGATATTTGTCTAAGAGGAGTGTGTATGAATTTTTGGGTATACTTGGGAAATTTTTAGTTATGATCTTCCCCCGTAGGGTATTCATACCTTTAGATTGCTCTCCATCTATTGCAGGGATACTTGTAATTTGCATATTTGTACACTTTGTGAACTCTCATATTCTCTAAAAGATTGCTTTGCTTGTAATGACTGAGTTAGCTCAAGAGTCTTGTCTTCAAGCTCAGATTCTTTCTTCATGGTTTAATCTGTTATTGAAACTTTATATTATGTTTTGAAATTTCCTGAATGTCTACTTCAATTCTTTAAGCTCCAATATATTCTTTCTAATTTCACTATGTCTTTCATCCATTTCTTGGGTCCATTTTTGGATTTACTTTTGGTGATTTTCCACTTTCCCTTCAGCTCCCTTCTTTATTTTTGCCATCCATACTCGAAGTTCCCTTGATGTCATTTCCATAATTTCTTTCTAGGTGGACTCCTCTGTGGCAGATACCTCCCGATTTCTTGGGTGAGGGGAGGTTGATCTGTTTGGGGTTTTTATGTTGCTGGAATTTTTTTTTTTTTTTTTATGCCTCCTGATGTGTGTTTTCTTCTTGTTTACTTCACACACACACACACACACACACTTACTTCTCTCATTTCCTTTTTCTCTTAAATCTTCCGTGTCTCTGTGCTTTGATGTTGAAGGGCCCAAGAACAATTGATGATGAGATGTTTCTAGTCTGCCATTTTCAAATACCAATCTATACCATTATTTGGCTTCTGCAGTGCCCTGTCACCTTAGCCATAAGGTCTCCCAGTACCTGCTCATCCAGGGTAATAGAGGCTATGGCAGAGACACTTAGACCTTCCTGAACTGAAGAAACAAAGCAGTAAAGATGGACTCCCACGCTCTCGTGGGAGCAAAGGACAAAGGTCCATCAGACCCCAGTTACTATAGGTTTTAATTCACTTTTGCAATGGGATATGAAATTACAAGAAGGACTCTACCTAACAAATCTAAACATTGTAGCCTAGTTGTTTATACCCTCACATTAACCTGAAATTAAAACAAAAGCAATAGGATATGCAAAAGCACTAAGTTATATATCGGAGAAACATCTGAGCTCCTGCTCCTCTATGCAATAGAAATCTAGATCAATCATTCCATCTCACTTTGCCTATATATTATTTCATAATGTGGTAATGTGGTAAAATTTTCAAGTGGTTATATTATTTCTAAATTGATGGAATTGATATGTCCTTTCATTCTTTAAGAACCAAGACCTCCAAATCAACAGATTTCAATGTTATGAGAACAGGTAGCAAAATTTCCGCAAATAAAATGATATAATAGGAAAATAATTGACTTCTACATTCACCATTTGATTTCTTGACTGATCTATTTGGGCTCTAGGAGAATAAATGTTTTATTTTGTTTTTTTGATTCACACATATTGAGTTTTGTTAGAGATGGGCTTGCCTCCTTTTTGGTTTCCCACTGACATTGTAACTAAGTCTTTTGTAGGCTATTGTAGAGTTTTATTAGGTAATGGGATGGTACTAATCTATGGACTGCAGTAGCATCATAATCAATCAAATTAATCTAAATCAAACATGATTAATTTTGAAATGAAGTGCTTGCCAAAGGTTAGTGCCTTGGAGGATAAGTGGCTGCTACATTTGACCATTATTTTGGTAAAAATGACCATTGAGTTCTGTGAGGTTAAATGGCAGTGACTGAATGGACTGGAGCACTTACAAGATAGAATGACAAACTTAAGCTTTAAAAAAATCTTTTTTAATTTTAAAATAAAGTTTATTATTTTTGACATAATCATATAATCATATAAATAATTATACCTGCTCTTTAGAAAGAGGACGTATTTCTAGACATAAAATGTGTTAAATGGCACAAGATATTCTAAACTTGAGCTTAGGTCACCACTCTAGTTGGCAAATGGAATGTTTCTTTTTTTTTTCTTTTTAAATTTTTATTATTTTTTGACATGCAATAATTGTACACATTTATGGGGTACAGTGTGATATTTCAATACATGTATATAATGTGTAATGATCAATTCAGGGTAATTGGCAGATCCACCACCTCAAACATTTATCATTTCTTTGTGCTGGGAATTAAAAATTTTATATTAAAGCACAGGGAATCAAGGAGCTTCTAGACTATCCATAAGTAATCTATTATATCTTACAGCTACAAGGTCAGCCTTGAGAAAATAAGACAGAAACTTTAATTGTATAGGGATTACATAGTAGGCTGATTCACAGCTTTCAAACATCTCTCAAGAGAAAAAGTAGAGTACAGATTAATTAGAAAGAAGGAGGAACCAGAGATTAGGAATGAATGAAACTGAGACTACTCAATCCTTGAGTCACTGTAATTATTTTTTGGATGTGGAAACATCCTATCTCTTGTATCTCTTCCCAAACTTGAGGTCTCAGAAGCATACTTCCATTAGAAGTTGCCTTCAAGAGATGCTCATTTTTCTGAGGACCATGTTGGGATTCAGGGTAGCTTCTTATCTCTTAAAATGTTGGGGTTTCAAGCTCCTGTCTAGTTCCTCAGTTCTTGGAGTGCTTTTGGTCAAAAATGATCAGACACCTCGAAGCAAGGAAAGCATATGACAAAGTTTAGTGAGAAAGAAAAAGATAGGTTTGCTGAGTAAGGGCAAAATGTAGGCTTATGAAGCAAGCTTTGTTTGCCACATGTAGAGAACAGGCCCCCATTGTTGCAAGAAGGAAAAAGGTAAGAAAGGAAAGGTTATGGCTAGTGGTTCTCTTATACTGTTTGGGTCAGGCCAACATCATAGTTCACAGTTCACTTTGGAACAAGAGTTGTACTGTACATACGGACCTCCCATGAGCCTCTCTGTGAGAATTCATTGTGGGGGAAATTGTGGAGATCATGAAAATTAGACTTAAAGCTATTCAAGGTCACCTTCAAGACTATTGTAACCATTTTTAGACTAGAGATTCTTGTACGTTCTTTTGCAGTGGGCATGTTTAGTTCTAATTTGTAGAATCATAGGATTATCCCACTGCCTCAAGTGTGATCAATTACTTGGGACAGAATTAAGAAAGGCAGCACAAGACGGGTACTAGAGATCCACTGCACATTTTTCTCCCTCCCAGGAAGATCATTCTTAGCTAAACTACAGACAAATTGATTGTACCCTCCTTTCAGCAGGAAGCAGTGAAATGATTTGGTGCCCTCTACCCAATTGGGGCTGGTTGAATAAAGAGTGAGGAAATGTTAGTTAGATAGAAATCCTGGGTCTCCTGGATTTCTTTCCTCATTACTCATCCTTCTTTCCCCTTCCCACTTCCTACATTCATCCTCCTCATTTCTCCTCTTCCCATTCCTAGTCCTTCTCCTTCTGTCTTATTCTCTCTCTCATTACTTTGATACTCCTCCTCCTTCTGTTCCCTCCTCTTCTTCTTTCTCTTTTATTCATCCTCAATTGTTCTCCATCCCTTCATTTTTCCTTCCTTCCCCATGTTTCCTCCTATCATACTCCCCCTTTCTGACTCCATTCATCCTCCTTTGTTCTCTCTCATTCTTTCTTTCTCCCCCTGTATTTTCTACCAGGACACTAACATTTTAATGGGCATATGTATCCATTCTGCAGCGGCCATGGCTACCATCAGAGCCAAAACATTGGTTGGCCCACTGCACCTGGAAACCTGCTTTAGAAAACGAAGTCATAGAAATAGAAAAAGATTCCCTTAGCTATAGAGGGTCTATTGTGGTTCCATACAAATTTCAGAGTTTTTTTTTTTTTTTTTTTTTTTTTTCTCTTTCTGTGGAAAATGGCATTAGAATTTTGATAAGGATTGCATTGAATCTGTAAATTGCTTTGGATAGCATATACTTTCAACAATATTATTTTAACCCATTAATACAAAATATTTTTTCATTTTTTTGTCTTCTTCAAATTATTTCATGAATGTTTTATAGCTTTTAGTGCTCAGTAAATATGACTGCTCTCTCAATTTATTTTTTGGATAATTTGTTGATAGTACATACAAACACTAATGATTTTTGTATGTTAATTTTGTAACTTGAAACTTTACTGAATTTATTTTTGAATAAGACCCTAAAAGCAAATGCAACACCAATAAAAATTAACAAATGGGACTAATTTAAACTTACAATCTTTTTCACAGCATTTTTGGTGGTATCTTTAGAGCTTTTCCTATATAAAATCATGACATCAGCAAATAGAGAAAATTTTAGTTCTCCTTTACTATTTGAATAGCTTTTATTTCTCTTGCCTAATTACCCAAACTAGGACTTCCAATACTATGTTGACTAGAGTGGTGAAAGTGGACATTCTTATCTGGTTCTAAATCTGAGAAGGAAAGTTTTTAAGTTTTTATCATTGAGTATGAGGTTATCTATGGCACTGTCAGATATAGCCTTTATTGTGTTGAGATAAACTTCTTGTATATCTAATTCAGTAAGAGTTGTTTTTTTTTTATCATAAATACATGTGATATTTTGTCAATTGCTCTTTCTGCATATATTGAGAGGATTGTGTAGTTTTGTTCTTTGCTCTGTTCACGTAGTTTATCACATTTATGGATTGACACATGTTTATGCATGCTTGCCACACTGGGATGAATCCTACTTGATCCTAGTGAACCATTATATTAATATGCTGTTGATTTCAGTTTAACAGTATTTTATTGAAGATTTTTGGGTCCAGGTTCATCAGGATAATATCCTGTAATTTTCTTTTCTTATAATATCCTTCTCTGGCTTTGGTATCAGGGTACTGCTGGCCTCATAAAATTAGTTTGAAAGTATTCCTTCCTCTTTAATTTCTTTAAAAAGAAGTCTTGTCAGTCTCATCTACCACATTTATAAGCAAACTCATAAATCACTTATTAAAAAATGCTTACTTTTATTTAATGTAGAATCCTGGTGAACTCTCCACCAATAATCATTTGTAAATGATACATGTATCTAGGTCAGTGAATTTGCTCATTCACTATAGAGAATTGTTGGTATAAGACAATTAATTTTTGAAGAACATTTGTCAAATAACATGACATATTACAGAGATTCAAGAATTATTTTTATTGAAAGCATAAGCAAATAAAAATAATGACTCTTATTCTTTTAAAAACAAGGACATTCGTGGCGCTAACCTTATAGAAATATATGATAGTCCATACACATTTATTTATTTATGGACTGCATTAAGGCATAAATAATTTTTTTTTATTTAACCTTATGGTTGAGTATACACTCGTGATTTGCATGTGAATTTGTGGTACTTGTGATAACTTTACTGTCTCTACAACCATACCAACCCATGCTTCATTATGGATGTCTGTGTTGTCCTGATCCCTTGGGCCTAGACTGCGACTTTTTAAAAATCTGCTTTGGTCGAAAGTATGAAGGCAGAAGTTAGTGACAATGTGCCAGTTTTGATCCTGCACCTTAAAAGCGTGGTGTGTTTGGGGGAAGCACCTGTGGCTTAGTGGGTAGGGTGCCAGCCCCATCTACTGAGTGTGGCGGGTTGAAATCCGGCCCCGTCAAACTGCAACAAAAAAAGAGCAGGGAATTGTGGCGGGCACCTGTACTCCCAGCTACTTGGGAAGCTGAGGCAAGAGAATCGCTTAAGCCCAGTAGTTGGAGGCTGCTGTGAGCTGTGTGACTCCATGGCACTCTACCAAGGGGGATAAATTGAGACTGTCTCTACAAAAAAAAAAAAAAAAAAAAAAAAAAAAAAAAAAATTTTGGTGTTTTTGTTTTCACCACCGCCAACTCCCCCTTGCGATTAATATGTCCATTCAAAAAAAAAAAAAAAAAAAAAAAAAAAAAAAAAAAAAAAAAAAAAAAAAAACTTGGTGTGTTTTTACTCTTTTTATTCCTCTGATACTTACAACAAAGGCCAACCAAACAAAAAAGCTTATCAAATGTCAAGAGATTTGGTCAGTTTTAGCAAAATACCTGTTTTCCTTTTTTTTTTTTTAATTTAAATTTTAATAAATCTCTGGCCATATATAATTTAAAAATAATTTCTGAGTAAATATTGACACTAGAGTCCAGTTAAAGAAATACTAGTTCTTTTCATAAGTTCTGTTTTCTATTGAAATTTCCTGAGAGAATTTTTAAATGGATGTTACTAATTGACAAGGAACATATTATGATAAAATAATTTTAGATAATATTTAAAGACTAATGACTTTAATTTATTCTACATTTTTATTCCAAAAATACCCACATCCTCTAAATTTTTCTACTCTTTCAAAGAAAGATAGATATCAAGTACTTTTAGACAAATGAATATTTTTTTCATTGACCACTTTGATTTAAAAATATTTTAAAAGAATAATGAGATTAGCATTCTAAGGGAAAAATTCAATACAACACATTGTTCAAAATTATTTTTCTTAATTTTTTTTTTTTTTTTTTCAGAGACAGAGTTTCACTTTATTGTCCTAGGTAGAGTGCTGGGGCGTCACAGCTCACAGCAACCTCCAACTCCTGGGCTTAGGCAATTCTCTTGTCTCAGCCTCTCAAGTAGCTGGGACTACAGGTGCCCGCCACAATGCCCGGATATTTTTTTGATGCAGTTTGGCTGGGGCCAGGTTCGAACTGCCACCCTCAGTATATTGGGTCAGTGCCCTATTCACTGAGCCACAGGTGCCACCCTGTTCAAAATACTTCCTTTCTTACCATAAATTATATACTGAGTAAATCATGGTATTTTGATTGGAAATGAGAAAACTGAGACTGATTTGAACAATTTTCCCTACAGTATGGAGTTAAAAAAATGCACAGGTGAGATTTGAAATCAAGTCTTCATGACATCAAGATTTTTGTTCTTTAGCTGTACTACATCATAACATCAGGAAATTAATTGGTTATGAAAGCCTATTAAATACTAAAATAATCTATAATATACCAGAAAGTATACACTTTCCATCATGAAGGCTTTAAGAAGAGAAAGGGATAAGAATAAAAAAATTCTGGGAACTCTCATCCTGTGTTTAGCTGGAAGGGAAATGAGTAAGGAATTAATATTTTAGGCCTATTCTCAGAATAAAGAGGCTCCAGTACAAGACGTTTATGATAATAGGGCACATGTTCTACATCTCCAGAGAATGACAGAGGTAAACTGTAAGCCATGTTGCTGTGACACATGGTGTAGACAAAAGACAATTACATGTTGGTTATGCAAAGAGGTAGCCTTAAATGACAATAAGCTACTTCATTGAAGAAGTTATATGTTGCACAATTTTTTGAAATGTAATACACAGAACAAAAATAGGCAACCTTGTAGGAGTACAACTCCTTGAATTTCATGAAGTGAATAATTCACCATGATCATCAAGCTAGTCAAGGGTAATAACATTATTACCACCTGGTAAATCTCAGTGCATGTCCCTCCTATTTTTTAACTATTCTTCCTTTTCTGTATTAACCACTCACTTGACTTCTAAATTCACAAATTAGTGTTTCTTATTTTGGAAACCCATCTAGATTAAATCATGTAGTATGTTTTTGGGTCTGGTTCCTCCACACCATATCATTTTGGTGATTATGAACACAAGAGTGGGGGTGATTTCAGTACACAAGATGTCCAGCCCCCAAGAGACTTGGCTGAGACCAAAAGTGTCAGTGAAGAATAATAAAATAATGTAAAATAACAATTGTTTCACAGAAAAATAGCACCAAATCTTCTGCAGGGAGTATTTACTAAAACAGTGATGTTCAAAGAGGTGTGTGTATTTATTGAAAATATCTGTACATTTGATTTTAGAAATGTAGAGCTTTTTTCTAGAACTGGGTGAGCACCAGAAGCAGCTGTGGTGGTACTTTGGCAGGTAATAGGAATAGTGTCAACTTTGAAGTTATTAACTCCATAACAGGTCCATTAGCTGTGATAGCTACAGGAAAGATTATCACAGTAAACCAGAGTCAAGGCAGGGAAAACTGTATACCATGAGTCAGCAAGATGGCTGGCCCATGAAGCATGTAGTAACTGTGTATTCAGAGGTCTGAATGCAGGTACTCTGACTGCAGGGTTCACGCTATTATTCACTAACATAGCTTCAAAACCAAGGAGCTCTGAATTCTCCTTGTAACTTTGGTGTAGTAATAATTAATATTTTAAGATATTATTTCAGTTTACTCTTGCATAACTTAATGCTCTTAACTATTTTAAAATATCAAATGTGGTCATAATTATCTTCTATGATAAAGTTTGAAATGAATAAATGGAACAAAGCAATATCTTGTACTTTTTAAGTCTTAATTCCCACACAATGCTTGGTAAAGAGTCAAAAACATTTATTCAATTGTTTATATAAAATAACATGCTTGAAAGTCAAAATTGCTGTCACATGGACTGGCATATATTCTAATTTAGCTGCAACTTAAATTAAGTGAAGAGTAACTTATTGTGATCCAGAAACTCTTTGTTGTTGTTGTTGTTGTTGATGATGATTCATTGAGGGTACAAGAAACCAGGTTACACTGATTGCATTTGTTAGGTAAAGTCCCTCTTACAATAGTGTCTTGCCCCCAAAAGGTGTGTCACACACCGAGACCCCACCCCTCCTTCCCTCTCTCTGCTTTCCTTTCCCCCAACCCCCTCCCTCCTTCTTTCTCTCTCTGCTCTCCCCTTCCTCCACTCCATGATCCAGAAACTCTTCTTCATATTTGCTCAAAAAGACAAAATCCACTCTTGAAGAGTATACACTCTGTTTGGAGGAAAGTAGACCAAGAGCAGGTAATAAATGCTGGAATCAAGGCATATACACTACGCTATGCACTTGGAGACAGAAGGAGTGCTCTGTTAGAGTGGGGAGTGTGGGAAACAAAGGGACAGCTCACCAGAAAGAGGAGGCTTGAAGATAGTTTTGATAAATGTACACTTTATCATAAATTATTCCCCAAACATAGGGAACAGCAGGACAGGCATATTCTCTGCTAGAGGGTCAGCTTATAAAAAGGAGAACCAGAGTTGTGCTACAAATGGCAAACTGAGATTTGCAGGAGCTTGGCGGGGGGGGGGGGGGGGATGTGAGATGGGAAACTAAGGTGGAGAATTAGACACATGACTTCCCAGTGAGTCTGGATTTCCTTCTGTCACTGGTTCTAAGACTAGATTTGCATATTAAGGAAGAGCTTCATGACACCAGAGAGAAGGGATGGGTGGAGAATTGGACACATGACTTCCCAGTGAGTCTGGATTTCCTCCTGTCACTGGATTCTAAGACTAGATTTGCATTTTAGGGAAGAGCTTCATGACACCAGAGAGAAGGGATGGGTGGTGGTTGTCTTTGGTTTTAATATCAAAAGCCCATGTAGCTCCTCTGTCTCTTATCTCCACTTCTGTCATGTTACTTAAGCATTCAAGCCTCTTTAAAGGTAAGAGCTAGAGTTATGTAAAAGATACAAACCAACCATACATGCAGGAGTGCACGGGCACACACACACACACACACACACACAGAGTCTCTCTCTGTCTCTTTCTCTCTCGCATATATATATACTTACATGATCTGTAACTATTCCTAAATGTAACTGAAATCATTAAATATAACATTTTGAACACTCATAAAATGATGTTAAAACCAACAATTATTCTTGTTGATGTTACCTATAGTGCTAGTTACTCATGTTTATACCTATTCAGTAACTTTACAAATAGTTAAAGGAGCAAAAATCAATGTTCTTCGTGTTTTATGTCTATCTAGTCTATGAAACTATTTTCTGTAACAGAAGTGTGTATGAAAGCAATCATTTCCCCAACCAACCACAAGAAATATTCAACATTGTGCTAAAGGTGATAGAAGACTCCCTGCTAAATGCTGAGGGGATGCCGAGTAGTATCAGCCAGGGTCCTGCGCTCAGGAAACTTGGAATGCAGTTGAAGTGATAATGAAAAGCATAAGACCTTAAAGTGCCAATCTAGAGGACAAATAGATTGCTGTTAGTTGGAGTGATCAATATTTTCTTCAAAGACACAATGAAAACACACACACACATACACACACACAATGGATTTCTGCAGTCGAAAGGATGTGACGAAATGTAAGAAGGCATTTCTTGCATTTCTTTACATTAAAGACAGTAGAGCCACAGAGGCAACTTCAGTGGATGTGAGATGAGGGGAGCTGGAGCATGGAGCTCTGGGGGACCACAGCCATCATGTGGTTTAAAAATGGCCATCTTGTGAGAGGCACAGAGGGCCACAGTGGGTCTGTGAACTGGCTGAGAAATGGAAACAGAGTGGGAAGATGAGATTTTTCACTGTGGCAAATCCAGTTGGGATTCTGAGCAATAGACCTGGATAATTTCCTTTGTAGAGGTCAAGTTACAATTAGTGAGCTACTCAGCCATTTTATAGCTAGGGACATTGTCATCAGTCTGTCATTACTAAAGACTTCTGAGAGTGAAAGCACTCTTAGTACCCTTATCCATCTGATACTGATTGGGGTAACTTTGCCCACCTCATATCTGGAAATTGAGTGCTGCCACTTGGCCTTTGCTGCTTTGTGATAAATTTTTTCCCACTGATAACAGCAAGCATATCTTATAGTAACACATCCCACTGTCATAACTGGTCTATAAAGGACAGTCACCTTGGGACTTTTCAAGGAAACTTGTGTTGACCTCACTAATGTATTGCTCTAAGGTTAGTGAAGAAAATGCCTTTGGACTCTCAGGAAGTGACTATGAAGACTTACACATTTCCAAAATCTCTATTCCTTAAACCTTAGGGTTTATTTACCTAATGATGGAAAATTCTGGCATTTCTGACTCATTAAATGCAGGCCACTGTTAAATCAGAGTTTTTGGTTCTCTTTTGATATAAACTATTAAGACTTATTCCAGCTGCACAAACTACACATTAAATCACAAATCTGCTAAATATACTCATGGGAATAACTTCAGGCCAGACATTGTGTTCTATTTTTCTTCCTCACTTCCCTGTATTCAATTCTTCTTCCTATAGCTCCCTTGTACAGCCTGCAGAACTGTGAGCCAATTGAACAACTTTTCTTTTTATAAATCACCCAGCTTTAGATGCTCCTGTATAGAAATGCATACAAAGACATGCTTCACGGGCCAGCCACCTTGCTGACTCATGATATGCAGTTTTCCCTGCCTTGACTCTGGTTTACTTGATGACCTCTCATGTAACTACCACAGCTAATGCACCACTTAGGCAGTTAACACCCCGAAGTTGACATTATTCCTACTACTTGCCAAAGTACCACCATAGCTTCTTCTGGTGCTCTCCCAGTTCTGGAAAAAAGCTCTACTTTTCTAATATCAAATGTACAAATATTTGCAGCAAATACACACACCGCCTTGAATATCACTGGTTCAGTAAATCCTCTGTGCAGAAGCTTTTGTGCTAATTTTTTGTGAAATAATTGTTATTATACATTATTCAGTTATTCTTCACTGACACTTTTGGTCTCAGCCAAGACTCTTAGGGGCTGGATCAGAAGATAACTGAAATCAACCTCACTCTTGTGTTCATAATCACTAAAATGATGTGGTGTGTTTAGAACCAGACCCAAATGCACACTATATGATTAATCTAGATGTATCTCAAAAGTAGGAAACACTAATCTGTGATTTTAGAATTCAGGTGAGTGGTTAATACAGAAAAGGAAGAATAGTTAAAAATTGGGAGGGGACACACACTGGGACTTACCAGATGTTAATGACATTATTACCCTACACTAGGGGGGATAATCACAGGGGAATATTCAAGGAATTGTACTCCTACAATTTTTCCTATTTCTCTTCTGTGTATTACATTTAAAAAGTTTGGTAAGAGTATATAACTTCTTCAATTACATAGCGCATCATTATTTAAGGCGACATCTTTGCATCACCTAAGTCTTGTGTCTACACCAGGGGACGTAGCATCATAGCTTATAGTTGGTCTCTGTCTTCCTCTAGAGATGTAGAATCTGTGCCCTGTAATCATAAACGTGCTATAATGGAGCCTCTTTATTCCTAGGGTAGGCCTAAAATGTTAATGCCTTTCTCACTTCCCTTCCAGCTAAACACAGGATGAGAGTTCCCAGAATTTTTTTATTCTTAAACCCTTTCTCTTCTTAAAGCCTTCATGGTGGAGATTATATACTTTCTGGTATTTTATAGATTATTTTGATATTTAATTGTGCTTTCATACCTAATTAATTTCCTGAAGTTATGATGTAGTACAGCTAAATGATTTCAAATCTCACCTGTGCAATTTTTTTTTAGCTCAGAGATGTAGAGAAAATTATTTAACTCACTGAATCTCAGTTTTCTCATTTCCAAATAAAAGTAACAATGCTTACTAAGTATATCATTTATAGTAAGGCATGAAGTAAAATAATTTTGAACAAAGTATTGTATTGAGTTTTTCTCAAGGAATGCTAATTTCATTACTCTTTTAAATTACTTTTGAATCAAAAATATTCTTTTGTATTAGAGTAATTAATATCTTTCTTCTTTTACAGGAGTATAGAATATTAAGAGGACTTGGGTATTTTTGGAATGAAAAATGTAGAATTAATTAAAGTCATTCATTTTTATATGTTATCTAAAATTATTTTTTCATAGAATCTTCCTTGTCAAATAATAACATCCATTTAAAAAGCTTCTCAAGAAATTTCAATAGGAAATAAAACTTATGAAAAGAACTAGTAATTCTTTTATTAGACTCCACTTTCTATATTTCTTAAGAAATTATTTTTAAAAAAATATGTAGCCAGAGTTTAGTAAAATTTAAATTAAAAAAAAGGGAGGGAGAGATGTTTTGCTAAAACAGACTAAATCTCTAGATGTTTGTTAGGCTTTTTTGTTTGCGTGGCCTTTTTCATTAGTATAAGAGGAATAAAAAGAATAAAAACACACCACACTTTTAAAGTACAGGATCAAAACTGGGACATTGTCAGTAACTTCTGCCTTCATGCTTTTGACCAAAGCAGATTTTTTTAAAACCTAAGTCTAGGTTCAAGGGATCAGGACCACATAGTCACCCACAATGAAGCATGGCATAGTATGGTTGTTGGTTGTAGGGACTGACAAACTATCACAAGAACCACAAATTCACATGAAAATCTTTAGTGTTTACTGAACAATAGAGTTAAAAAATTTATTTATGCCTTAATGCAGTCCATAAACAAATGTGAATGGTCTATCATATATTTCTGTAAGTTTAGTGTATGACTGGCCTTATTTTAAAAAACATGACAGTCATTTTTTTTTCTTATGCTTTCAATAAAAATAATTCTTGAGCTTCTGTTACATGTCATGTTATTTGACAAATGTTCTTCAAAATTTAATTGTCTTATACCAACAATTCTTTATAGTGAATGAGCTAGTTCACTGACCTAGATATGTATATCATTTACAAATGATTATTGGTAGAGAGTTCACCAGGATTCCACATTAAATAAAAGAAAGAATTTTTTATAAGTGATTTATTAGTTTGTTTATAAACATGGTAGATGAGACTGACGAGACTTCTTTTTAAAGATGTTGAAGAGGAGGGAATACTTTCAAATTAATTTCATGAGGCCAATAGTACCCTTATACCAAAGCCAGACAAGGATATTATAAGAAAAGAAAATTACAGAATATTATCCTGATGAACATGGACCCAAAAATAGTTACTAAAATACTATTAAACTCAAATTAATATCACATTAATATAATGATTCACTAGGATCAAATGGGATTCATCCCAGTGTGTCCAGGATGCACAAACATGTGTCAATCCATAAATGTGATAAACTACATGAGCAAAGCAAAGAACAAAACTACCCAATCCTCTCAATAGATGTAGAAAGAGCAATTGACAAAATATCACATGTATTTATGATAAAAAACTCTCACCAAACTAGATATATAAGAAGTTTATCTCAACACAATAAAGGCCATAGCTGACATCATACTCAATGATAATAAGTTGAAAACTTTACTTTTAAGATTGGGAACCAGATAAGAATGTCTACTTTTACCACTTTTACTCAACATGGTATTGGAAGTCTTAGGTGGGACGATTAGGCAACAGAAATAAAAGTCATTCAAATAGGAAAGAGAAGTAAGAGTTTCTCTATTTGCTGACATGATTTTAAAAAGGGAAAGCCCTAAATATGCCATCAAAAATTCTGTGAAAAAGATTGTAAGTTTAAATTAGTTTCATTTGTTTATTTTTATTGGTGTTGCATTTGCTTTTAGGGTCTTATTCAAAAATATATTCAGTAAAGTTTCAAGTTACAAAATTAACATACAAAAATCATTAGTGTTTATATGTACTATCAACAAATTATCCCCCCCCAAAAAAAATTAAGAGAACATATTAGTGTTCAGTCATATTTACTGAACACTAAAGACTATAAAACATTCTTGAACTAAATTAAAGAAGACATAATAAATGAAAAGATATTTTGTATTTGTGGATTAAAATAATTAAATTGTTAGAACATATATACCACTCAAGGCAATTTACAGAGTTAATGCAATGTCTATCAAAATTCTAATGTCATTAACCACTGTAAGAAAAAAAAAAATCTAAAACTTGTATGGAACCAAAATATACCCTCAATAGCCAAGGGAATCCTTTTATTTTGATTGAAGTATTAGTATTTTTTTTATTAAATAATAAACACATAGATCATGTATACATTAATGTATTTATGGGGTACAATGTGCTGATTTCATATAGAATTAGAAACACTTACATCACACTGGTAAATATATACCTCGTCTCATTTACTTAGTTATTATCTTAAGACATTTATATTCTATACTAATAGATCTGATATGTACCCTTGCATTATGCACCATAGCTGTGATCCCACCATTTACCTTCCCTCCATCTGACCTTCTCCCTCCCCTCCCATTCCCCCTCCTCCCTTCTTCATCTTAGGCCAATGGTTGTGATCTATTCTTCATATGAAAGTGTGAGTGATTGTAAATTGGTTTCATAATAGTACTGAGTACATGGACTTTTTTTCTTCCATTCTTGAGATACTTTACTAAGTAGTATATGTTCCATCTCCATCATGTAAACTTAAAAGAGCTTAAGTCTCCATCTTTTTTAAGGCTGTGCATAATATTCCATGATATACATATACCACAATTTATTAATCCATTCATGGGTTGATGGGCACTTGGGCTTCTTCCATGACTTGGCTATTATGAACTGAGCTGCAATGAATAATGTGGTGTAAATATCTTTGCTATAAAGTGATTTTTAGTCTTTTGGATATATACCTAGTAGAGGAATTGCAGGATCAAATGGCAGGTCTACTTTTAGATCCCTGAGTATTCTCCATTTTTCTATCCAAAAGGGACATATTAGCTGTACTCCCACCAGCAGGGCAGAAACGTTCCCTTTTCTCCACATTCACACCAACATCTGTAGTTTTGGGATTTTGTTATATGAGCCATTCTTACTGGAATTAGATGAAATCTCAAAGTAGTTTTGATTTGCTTTTCTCTGATGAGTAAAGATGATGAGAAATTTTTCATTTGTCTGTAGGGCATGTGCCTATCTTCTTTCGAGAAGCTTCTGTTCAAGTCTCTTGCCAACAATGAAATGTGATTACTTGTTCTTTTATTATTAATAAGTTTGAGTTCTCTGTGGATTTTAATTATCAAACCTTTGTCAGAAGTGTAATCTGAAAATATTGTCTCCCATTCTGAGAACTATCTGCTTGCTTTACTTACTGTGTTCTTGGCTGTGCAGAAGCTTTTTAGTTTGATCAGATCCAAGTAATGCATTTTTGGTGTTGCTTCAATTGCCTGGGGGGACTTCCACATAAAAAATTCTCCCAGGCCAATTCCTTTAAGTGTTTCTCCTGCACTCTCTGCAAGAACCTTTATAGTTTCACGCCTTAAGTTAAATCTTTTATCTAATGAGAGTCAATTTTTGTTAGAGGTGAAAGGTATGGGTTCAGTTTCAGTTTTCTACATGTTGCCAGCCAATTCTCCCAGCACCATTTGTAACATAGGTACTCTTTCCTCCAATTTATATTTTTGATAGGCTTATCAAAGATAAAATGATGATAAGTGTCTGGGTTCATCTCTTGGTTCTCAATTCTCTTCCATACATCTACCTATTTTTGTGGCAGTACCATGCTGTTTTTATCACTATAGATTTATAGTATAGTCTGAGGTCTGGTAGCATGATTCCTCCTGATTTGTTTTTATTTCTGAGTAATGTCTTGGCTATTCAAGTTTGCTTGAATATAGCAAGTATGCTTGGTTCCATATAAAACAAAGTACTAGTTTTTCCAGATCTTTAAAGTATGATGGTGGTGCTTTGATATGGATTGCATTAAATTTGTAAATTTCTTTGGGTAACATGGACCTTTTAACAATGTTGCTTCTTCCTAGCCGTTTAACAATGTTGCTTCTTCCTAGCCGTGAGCATGGTATGTTTTTCCATTTGCTAACACCTTCAGCTATTTGTTTTCTCAGAGTTTCATAATTCTCTTTATAGAGATCTTTCATGTCCTTTGTTAGGTCAATTCCCAAATATTTCATCTTCTTTAGCACAATTGTAAAGGGAATAGAGTCGACTGTTTTTTTTTTTTTTTTTTGGCTTGTCTGTTACTGGTATATATAAAAGCTACTGATTTGTGAGTATTGATTTTGTATTCTGAGATGCTATTGTATTCCTTGATCATTTCTAAGAGTTTTGTGGTTGAGTCCCTGGGGTTTTCCAGGCATAAAGGTATAAAATCATATCATCTGCGAAGAGTGAAAGTTTGATCTCCTCTGACCCTATTTGTATACTCTTGATCGCCTTCTCTTGCCTGATTGGGATGGCTAAGACTTCCATTACAATGTTGAAAAGCATTGGAGACAAGGTTGCTACCATGCCTGGTTCCTGATCTGAGTGTAAATGTTTTCAATTTTACTCCATTCAATATGATATTAGCTATGAATTTGCTGTAGATGGTCTCTATCAGTTTAAGAAAAGTTCCTTCTATACCTATTTCCTTAAGTGTTCTGATCATGAAACAATGCTGGATATTGTCAAAAGCTTTTTCTGCATCTATTGAGAGAATTATATGGTCTTTTTTTTTTTTTTTTTTTTTATTAAATCATAGCTATGTACATTGGTATGACCATGGGGCATCATACACTAGTTTCACAGACCGGTTGACACGTTTATATCACACTGGTTAACATAGCCGTCCTGGCAATTTCACAGTTATTGTGTTGAGACATTTACATTCTACATTTACTAAGTTTCACATATACCATTGTAAGATGAACCACAAGTGTATTCTCACCAATCCCCCTCTTTCCACCCACCTTACCCCTCCCTCCCCTCC